>BGPR01003943.1:19531-61142 GCA_013235015.1 Araneus ventricosus
TAATTTCTAGATTAATATTTGTATATATATGTAAAATATAACACATGTTTTGATTAATTGAAATATTTAACTATATATATATATATTTGAACCAAGGGTGGTTTTGAGTTTTAGGGGGTCATGATCGGTGAAGATCTACAGAAATTTTCTGGAAGTCGTGTCATGAGAACCATTGCAATAGGTAGAGTTCCTAAAAGGAATCTACCTAAAAACCAAACTATACTAAAATTGTTAAACTTTTAAGAGGTTTTAACAAAACAGTTTAATATTCAAACATTATATTTTCCCTGGAAATCTAAAGCAATCCATAGTTGACTTTTCAAAAGAAGATCAGAAATAAAATTAATATTTTATTTTTTCCGTTGAAAACTTCAGCAAAATAAAGCTTAAAGCAATAAAAGCATATCACTAATACCATTAAAATGGCCTAGTTAATTTAAATATCTCTAAAGAGCAGCAATGCAAAATTTAATTTTTTCAGAACGTAAAGATTTTACAAAAGTTAGCTTATCGTAAAAAATTTTCATCGCTCTTACTCAAGAGCTAACATGATTTCAATGCAAGAAAAAAGAAAAATCTTTAATGTACCACTTAAAGGATTTTTTCCCCTCTCCTTACTTCCAATAACTGACTGCAAGAATTTGATTTATTTTTATGGCTTTAGGTAAAAAGATTACCTTGAGCTTTAAAGAAGAAAGGAGGTTTTAGGAATTTTAAAAAGAAAATATAAAAGAATCTGATTATGAGAGATTTGAGCACAAAAAAGATATGAAATATTAGCATAAGTGCATGCAACTTATGAGACAATAAATGTGACAATCGATTTAGTGTTTACACCAAATTATGCTAAATTTTAAACTAATTTAATTTAAATAGTAATAAAGCAATTAAAAACTTTGGTTTGCATTTCAAGTATATTTCAAACCTCTTTAAGTTAATTTTAATCTGCATGAGAAACAGGCAAATTAAAAAAAAAAAAACTACAAATTTATATTCTGTGTTCTAGTTTATCATAAATTTAGCCAAGCATAGCCAAATAGAATGTGGTTCTATCGTCAATATATTCCAAAGCCAGACAATCGATGCTAAAATTTAAAATAAGATAGAATTTGAAAAAAATGAGAAGACATAAAAAAAATTCTCATTTCAGAAGGAAATGGATTAAGAAAAGAAAATCTAAATGATACTGTATTCACTTTTATTTTCTACTAGAAGATTTGTGCCTGTCTAAGACGGGCTTTTAGCTTGCGAACAATATCTTAGATCTGATTGGTGCAGATTTATTAACGAAAGTTGTAGTGGAAAATTTCACGTCCATGGCAGAGTGCGTAAAAAAGCATTAAAAACAGAAATGATGAATCAATTGACCCTAAATTTCGTTCTGTAAAATATATAAATATTCGATTCCAACATTAAGTACGAAAAAGAAAGAACTTTTTTAAGGAAAACGAAAGTAAAGATCTCAGAGAAGTGGAAAAATAAATTAATTCCAGTATAACCTCTATTTGATACTAACGGAGTTCGGCGTCGATGGCGCAACATAAAATAAAAAAAGAAAAGAAACTGCTTAATTCAGCTAAATAAAAAATCCCTGTCAAATAGGAAAAACGTCCGTTGGATACTTTGGAAGATCCTATAATTTAGCAAAAAGATTCATTGTTTACAAACACACAGAGTAAGAAAAGCAAACATAATAAACAAAAAAATACTGAAAGATTATATTAGGAAAATAAATTAATTCTAATATAACTCCTATTTGATATTAAATCATCACAGAATCAAAACATTATCCTATGTGACTGTCTGGTCTGAATCTTTCACACGTAGCCAGACCAAATCACGTGATCGTCACCGATTTTCCTGGCCTTTTCTATTATTGATCATACAAAGTATACATAGAAAAGTTATCGTAATCGTCAAAAACTTCAATCTCAAAATTTTGATGAATTTCCACGTTTCAGACCTTCCCGAGACCATAAAAGTTATTTTCGCTATTATGTATGTATGTCCGTCCTCTCTTCTGTATGTGAATGCTGTAACACAGAAACGCAATGAACTAGACCGATAAATTTTGTCATGTGGTCGGTACACCAAAATTATAGATCTGAATCTGGATGAAATCTGTCAAACAGAAGGTGCGCTTTTCCTACACATATATTCCATTTTTCTTCACTGCAATACGAAACTACACAAAAAAAACAAAGGTTTTTTAACACTACTGTTGTCTTTATGTTCATTGATAATATTTAATACATTTTTAACTATTACATTGTTTTCACATGAGAGTTGCTTTTATGTTAAAATGTTAAATAAACTTACGCATGTGCAAAGTTTTAACGAATGTAGTCAAACATACATATTTTAAAAATTGTAGAAGCCACAGAAAAATATTTCGTAAATAAAACTCGCTTCACTGAATTCATAAGCCTTTTAAAATAATGAATTTTATTATGACGTAAAAATCGTTCTCTTCGGATAATCAGTTCTGAAATTATCTCCTGAGAGCATTACTAAAACGAAACGAAACGAAAAATACAGCAGTGATAATTATAATAATATTTTTTCAATTGTGACAGTGATATATTAGGGGTGCTACACGACAGCCTGGACAATGCTTATGTCAGTTTCAATTTCTATATAAGACTTGATATATCCATCTCGAATAAGTCAGCATGGCATACACAGTTATGACGTGCTGTATATATGCTATTGTAATTACGTATAAATGGAAAATGAAAAGAAAGCAAAACCAGATCTAAAACAAAACAAAAAATATTATTAAAATAAAAAAGCTATAAAACAAGGTTATTATAGCAGGTGAAAGCAGAAAAGTATGTAAAAAGTACATCGAAATAAGCTATTTATGCAAATTATTCATTCCAGAAATTAATAGTGATGACACGCATTTTATAGAAAGAAGTGATATGAGAATAAAATCCCACTGTAAATTAAATATGCGTCTATAGTAGTAAGAAAATATTAGCGATCTTTATCACGATTGACACAGGCAGTTACTCGACTCCATTAAGGACATACAGATTAGATTACCCCGCCTTGGTTTAGGACGCGCAGGAAAAATGTGATACATCTTATTTTACAATATTTCTCTCTCTCTCTCTTTTTTTAGTGACGGGAAACATCAGTTTCACTGAACGACGACAATAAGTCTAATTCTTTAATTAACAGTTCGTGAAGAAATCCTCACAATGAGATACGAATATCGGCATTATTTATCAAGTCTTTTAAACTCATTAATTGCCATCCACAAGGACATTTTTTTCTGTATGACGTCCATTAAGGACATACATGCAGACAGAGAAAAAAATAGGAAGTCTACTGAAAGAACATAAGTTAAATGTCTATCACGATTTGAATTTAAAATTACTTTTCAATGGAACCATGAATATCAAATTATACACAGGAGATTCAATTGAAATTATATTCCCGGCGAACAACCTGGTCGCCGAGTTTCTAATAAATGGAAACGTAAAGGATTCCAACCATTTCAATATCTGTAAATTTTCAGATGACTTGGAATAATGATTAGAATCGTTTTCAATAATA
The DNA here is from genome assembly GCA_013235015.1 of Araneus ventricosus. Lineage (NCBI taxonomy): Eukaryota > Metazoa > Arthropoda > Arachnida > Araneae > Araneidae > Araneus > Araneus ventricosus. Next base: position 23,096 of record BGPR01003943.1, read on the forward strand.
TATTATTCTTTACAGATATTAGTTAATATTTACAAATAACACTTATTATCCCATTAACGATCTCAGTTAAGGATAAAAGTTTTAGATGTTAATCTCTACTAATAATAAAGGAGAAGTGTTTCTGTGTGTAGACCGCTGGGCCTATATTTACGAAATTTGGCCCAAATATACTTTGGAGGTGGGAATGTGTCCTTCGGAACCCTTTTTAAAAATTTTAATTAATTAAAAATTAAGCGAATTGTTGGCTTTTTCCTTAATAACTGTCGAAAATATTACAGTACAAAAATATCTTTCACAACATCTAAAAGTACAAAAAATTACCTTTTCAGTGATATTAAGTTGCGGTAACATTTTTTTCTCTAATTTTAATAAATTAAAAAAAATATTTTTTCATATAATTTAGAACAAAACTTTTCATTGTCGCATTGAAATTCAAACCATTTTCATTGTTTAAACAAAAATTTAAATGCTAGTTTTTCTTCCATTGTCGAAATCTAAGGAATTTACTTTCTTTTTTTATTTCATCAGTTTTACTCTGAAATCTGTAAACAAAATCTTTTAGAATAATTAGTATATTAGGAAATGCATCCAGTACGCTGGAAGATGTTTCAATTATTTTTATCAGTATGGTTTAATACAGTTAGCATGTTGTTGGACGTAAAATGTATCGTGCCATTTTAATATAGAAATCAAATGCGTATTTTGCAAGAGGAATAAAGAAGTAAAGTGGCGACAAAATGCAATTAGATGTTACATGACACGGAAAGCTTCTATCCGTGTCAAATTTCGACTCAGTAGGGATGTTCATGTATGCAATGGACGAAACAAGTGCAAAGCCATTAAACGAGCACGAGTTAACTCGTTGCCCTCCAAAAATTAATAAGATGCGTATTGTACTTTGCATACCACATTCGCAGACTAAATTCCTTAAAAGAATACGAAATTATTTTGATTAGTAACCAAAACAAGTAGTAACGGTCTCGGTAAAACCCTGTCTCAAGTTATGGAATAAAAATTGCATCATATGTGTTTTGAAGGTAAAGTATGCATGCAATTCATGTCGCCTCAGCCGAGACAACGGAGCTCTAAGGGTTAAAAAAAATTTAAAAATGGCTTTTTTTAAGGGAATCGTGAATATAAAATTATGCATAAGAGAGTCAAATGAAATTATATTCCTGGGGAACAAGCTGGTCACCGAAGGTGACTAGCTAAGAATAAATCAGGTGCTAATGGGTTAATATATTAAAATTTTACCAGCTATTGTAAATTCTTATTGTTTTCAAGAAAACCGAACCTTTAATATTGATATGAAGAAATGATTAATGACACCATGAAATCATCTTTAATTAATATAATTTAATTTGAATTTAGTTGGACTTACATTTCGTTTTGGAGCAACAAGAGGGTTATTGTGAACCATAGTAGAAGAACAACATCTGAGCTGGCACCCCTCTGTCCAAACTTTAACGCAACACCAACATGAACAGTCAATATATGCTATTAATTGCTTATTAACTTCTTAGTTGTCGTTTCCCACATCAGATCACCTCAAATCCTCTATTCATTACTTAATATTGATATTTTCAACTTCACAACAAGAAAATTACTGCATAATATCATCAACTTATAAAAGAAATGAAACTGTTTATAACGATTCAAAAACAGAAATATTTAAACGCAAAAAAGAACAAAAATTTCACATAAGTAATAAACAAGAAACCAGAGCCATGTTATCCGTTGGGCTAATTGGGTTGTAGCCCAGGGGCGGATTCATTGTTACATAGGCGCCTAAAAATTTACTATATTGATTGCATTTTAACTCGACGGACTTTTTAGTCGGATTTTTTTTCCAATCTCCCACAAAAAATTATGTTTTCCATTCAAGGCTGGAAATCTCACTGTGGAAACGTGAAGAAAGAAGGACTATTTGCGACATTTCTTAGCAATATTCAGAAATAAAAATTATTGCGGAATATAACAAGACCTGTAAGTAGCGACGAATTCACTGTAAACGATGCAATTCTTCTTTTCGTCGCATCAGATGCGACGCCGACCAAGCAGGGGTTAATTTTGAATGAAAAAAAAAATCTTGATTATAATTTTAAATATGTTAAAAGTAAAGATGTGATAAAGGCTTATAACTAGACAGCCATAGATTTTGTGATGTTGCATAAACATCAAGCATCTGCATAAACAGCAAGCAAAATATAAAATCGAATCCGAAAATAATAATCGAAGTAATTCATTCAGGTGAAGGTCATGACGTATCCTGCGCGTTCGCCAATCAAAATTGGCAGCAACGTTCCGAAGAAGTGGCGCGCGAGGAACTCGATCGAGAAAAATAACTCTCAACCGCCCAGAAAAAAATTAATTAAAAAAAAAACGGGAAAATATATTTTAACCGTTCTTGTTTTAAATTCGACAGAACCGTTCTAGTTATAAGCTGAAAAAAATTGAAAATAATAGTGTTATTAGAAAGTCGGATGCAACAAATTTAAAAACAAAAGTAACATCTCGATGGCAAAACTGGGTATTTTTTAAAAAAAATCTCAAAATTCAGCAAATTACGTTAGAAATTCAAAACTAACTTCATTAGAACGGAAATCGCATGTTCTTTCCGATGGTGTCTCTATTTTTGTCGTACAATTATTCGAAACCATTCTATTGAGAAATTAGTGCGAAAAATCAACCAAAACAATACAAAACATTAAATAAAAAAATTCTAGATTAAATTTTAAAATTTCGGCTTCGAGGTGCATTCAGTCACCATTACGACTACCTGTGTGCCAAATTTCATGGCTGTAAGTGCGATAGATTCGTCTGGGTATCGCAGACAAACACACACACAAACATTGCCTTTTATAAGTATAGATTTTTTAAATTGGAAATACAGTTTCAGACTATTATAAATATCTTGCAGATTTTCAGTATTTATTCCGCATTTACTGCAAAACTCTGTTGATAATACGTGACTTTCGTCACTGCGAACGACTTCTTCACTTTTGTTGTGTAAATCACCAGATAAAACACAATCATCTAATTTTTTCAATGATATCTCTCAGCTATTTTCCCCCAACTTAGACTAGAATACAAGGTGAATGATTGCAATTCAGCCATCATCTTCCAGGATTTGTTTAATTATTTAAAATAACTATTTTTTAATTTTATTATCATTAGCAGAATTTTTGTGCTCTATTTTTTAAAAATGGAAGAAAAAACAGATAGATAAACTGATATATAGAATTAAATTTTTAATGAAAAAAGGAAAATGATATCACACTACTTGATTCCAATCTCTGTCTCTACTTATAATATAGGAGAATGTGTGTCTATGGGTGATAGACCTAGAGCTACGAAATTTGGTAAATACATATTTTGGAGGGTGGGAATGTGTACCTTGAAGTTAATTTTAATTAATTAAAATGGAGATAATTAAAATTTTAATTAATTAGAATTAAGCGAAGTTCTGGCTTGTTTCCTTCATAACTTATTATAGCACAAAAATTATTTTTACACCATTTGAAAACTCAAAAAATTATCTTCTCTATGATTCTAGTTTATTTGTCACACAATTTTTTTCTCTACTTTTAATAAGTTAAAAAATATTTTAGGCGTATTTTATAACAATACTTTTAATTGCCGCAATAAAATTCAAATAATTTTCCCATTGTTGCTACAAATATTTTATCCTGGGTTGTCCTTTAATTGCTGATAGCCAAAGTAATTAAAATTAAGCGAAGTTTTGGCGTTTCCTTTCATAACTTATTATAGCACAAAAATTATTTTTACACCATTTGAAAATTCAATATATATATATTTTCTATGATTTCAGTTTGTTTGTCATACAGTTTTTTTCTCTACTTTTAAACTTTTAATAATCTTTAAAAAATGTTACGTGTATTTTACAACAATACTTTTCATTGTCGCAATAAAATTCAATCCATTTTCTCAACGTTACTACAAATATTTTATCTTTGGTTGTCCTACCATTGCTGATAGCCCAAGTAAGAATATTTGTTTTTTTGCATATTGATTAGGTTTCTTTTTAAAATATGATTTTGACACTTTTTTTGTTTTGTGGTAATCCAGATAAAATTTAACTTCAAAGGTTAGCAAAGATGGACATTTTTTATAGCTCGTCCATTTTTAAACCTTACTGATCTTTGCTGTAATATAAATGAATGCATAAAATATATTATCTCCCTATATAAAATATATTAATAAGTATTATCTAAATGTATTGTCTACCTCCCTCTCCCTTTTAGCTTGAAGCCGTTTCCTTATTGTAGTACATTGATCATTTTATTAAGTCTATAAAAATAACTGCATAAGATATTGCATAAAATATGAAACATATTAGGTATTACACAAAAAAACTCCGATACTCAATCATTTAACTTATTATCCTTATATTTGGATTAAGCAAGCAAGTTTTTGCGTTAATTGAAGTTTAATCATTTCCTTTTTCAGATTAAAGCTAAAAGTTTAGGTGAGATGACAGAGACAATTGGGCAGGCGCTTAGCACAATAAACAGAACATGTGTAAGGCTTCTAAAATATTACGAATTAAATGTTTATCGAAATTTGAAGTTTAAAAATACTTTGCTGGGGGGAACTAATTATATCAAGATACGCATAAAAGATTTTATTAAAATTCTTTGCACACATTAATCCCACCGAACCTGTTGGTCCCTAAAGGCTGCTAGTGTCTAATAAAAGGGAGGGAAAACCTGCTTCAATTTTAGATATAGCGAAGTTAGAAACATGCACTTAAATGCAAATTTAAAAACAAATTCCTTTGCTATGTTTTAAAAACTACTCTTTAGGAGGAAGATACTCTTTAGGAAATATTTCATCATTTCCTAAAGAATATCTTCAGATCATACATTATGTAATTTATATAAACAAAAAAGTACCAAACTACATAATTAAAAACACAACGAAGAACAGCAATTACATACACAGACACAAAAACCTCTCACGTGCATAGTTATATAACACCAATAACATACCGTTATTCCAGGAAAATCCTATACAGAACAGGAGCTACCATACTTTCAGCCAACAAAGTTAATCCATTTTGGATATATCGTAATTCTCAAAGCGTAGCGAAAGAATTGCCAAGGCCTCTCTGCGGATCCAAAATATTTATGATCCACGAAATCCCATGCAACTATCGTTCCAAATAATCCACTTTATATTTCGCGCCGAGCTAAATCCTTCAAGGCCACCTCTTCCATATGTTCGCTCCACCGACTCTTCTCGTCTGCACTCCCTGCACAAGCGCGGAAAGGTAAACTTCATCAAATAAAACCAAGAATAACATTAGCCGGCAATGGCAACACCCGTGATGCGAGTCGGAAGGAGGCTGAGCTCGGGGAAGAAAAAGTTGGCGTAGAGCGCATGTCTCGTTTTTGATCTGGCATGAAAATCGCAGACGATTAATTAATTTTTTGAAAATTCTAAACCAACTTTTAAAAAAATATATCAAAGATAAACAGAACCTCATAGTAACAAATAATTATATAGAAAATGATATTATAAAGTTTGTTCCGAGTCTTTTTTTTCTGTTTTAAAATATAATTCAAAAAATTATTTTTTTCATCTATGCGTTTGTCCTTGTAATGTTGTCATTCAAATAATGTAATAAAAAGCAGTTATTAATTTACAGCTGACAATTCAGGAATATTTATAACTATAATTTCAAGGAAAGAGATTGTTATTTCAAACAAGAAATTGACAAACTTCTTATAAACAGAGATTTGATGAGTATTTATTTGGAATATTTAATTTCCTTGTTCGGAGATTTAATTTTGTTAAACTTTTCCTACTTCTCTATCAGTATTTCTTTTTCAAACAAGGAAATGTTTCGTTTTATCAGTACGGACGGACACCATTGTTAATTACGTCTGTCAATTTGCTGTTATTATATAAATATTGTTGAAATTGTTTTATATATACAGGATGTTCACTTTAATCGTAGCCCAAGAGTTACTTTCTAAACAGTTAGAGATAGGAGTATACTTTCAATTGTATTAAAGCTTTAAGTGACCTAAAGAATTGTATTTTATATTGTTTGAGTCAATAATGTACTGCTGAAAGAATTAAGACATCTATATTTTTATACAGTACACCGTTCCTATTAGTCATATTTAGTAAGATACTTTAAAATGTACAAAAATGTAAATACAAAAAAAAACAGAAGAAATAAACAATAGTAATAATAATTTATCTTCTGCGCGCAACGCAGCAGTATCCAGAAATTGCATTAACAATATTGTTATAATAAATTAACCAATTAAGATACAATCAAACAACAAAAATCATACTGCAATAAAAATTATAACACATTAAGATTAAACAAATAAAATGGAAAAAACAAATGAAAGAGAACTCGAATGGCGAACTTTTTCAAAGTGCCACTCGCCATCGGAGTTCTAAAATGGATAACTTTTCTGTCAAGGGAACAACTTATTAGTCAAATAATGTTCCCTCTGTGGCCTGAATTTATCCAATAATTGAAATAATGCAGGAAAAGATCTTTCTTAAATAAGAAAAACTTCAGAAAGTTTTTTTATAACAAATACGATAGGAATAAAAGAAGATAAAAAAATATTACCTTCTGTTTATTACCTATTGTTTATTTCTTATGTTTTTTCTGTATTTACATTTTTGTACATTTAAAGCATCTTTCTTTTGTATTTTATTGGAAGTTGCTGCATTTTGCGCCATTCTGTTTAATGCAAAGTTTCTCTAATATCTCTTGTTAAATTATTTCACTTGCATTCATATTTAGTAAAATATTCTTGCCACACTAACATTTTAAACAACTCTTTTGCGACTAAAACTGGCTGAGTTATGGAGTTTTAGATTTTGTTATTTTAAGACAATCAACAGCCGCCTCAAGCATGGGCTGTCCGCTGATTGGAGGACATTCCTCACGAAGGACCTTGAAATAGTCTAAAATCGTCTAAAATAATGATATTCCTAGCTTCATAACTGGTCAATTTCAGTCGCGGAAGAGAGGAAATTTTATCGTTTAAAATTTCAGTGCGGCAAGAATATTTTACTAAATCCGACGAATAGGACCGGGGTAATGTATAAAAATTTAGATTTCGTAATCCTTTCAGCAGTACATTAGTGACTCCAACAACATAAAATGCAATTCTTTATGTCATTTAAAGCATTTTTCCAATTGGAAGTATATACCTATCTCTAGCGGTTTAGAAAGTAGATATTGGGCTACTATTAGAGTGGATACCCAAAAATTGTTCTGTGGGCGTGTGGTGTAAACAGTTCCACACGCAGGATAATGGAGAATGAAGGTTTATTCACAAATGTGCAGGAAAACACGTAGCACGGGTAACAGGAAACAATTCTTGCACAGATTAGCAAAGTCGACAACAATTCACAGGTAATAACAGTTCAGCACTTTGAGATTTAGCAACACAAACAGTCATCAAATCACTAATAACGACAATAACAGCACTTTCAATAGTGCTCAGCTCACCAACTTTCTAGCTCGCACTGCAGACGAAACTCCGAAGTCTTTCCAGTCGATCAACACACACTCCATAGCTAATATTACAACTTTCCTTGAGTACCAGCACAACATGCGCTTCTACTCAGTCTGAGTGCTTATAAGTTATGAAGGGTCAACAAACATGGGACAATGCTACAAAGTGAATGAGATTTGGCTATGGAAGCCAGGGGAAATAGAATTTATGAGTTTGAAAGAATTCAGTATCAAGAGCGGTCCTTTTATACTCTCTCCGACAGGCCGTGACGTCACATGGAATTATCCAGTACATTCAAGCGTATCTCCTCTCCTAATAGATATATCTAGAAAATGATCGCATTTTCTGGAATCTTCGATTTGTCGTCAAGGTCGCCAAAATGGACGCGAAGGTCAGGGGTCCAGGCCCAGACATCCTATACTTGCCTCTGTAAAAAGCTCTTCCGGAACTTAAGACTAGTGAGGCAGGAAAACGACATTACATTTTTGCAACAATATATATTTTTATTTTTCAATAGCAAATATGAAAAGCTAAACTGAATCAGTTTCAGTTTAATGGATTGTGTAAATATCTTGTTTTTGAATATTCGTTACTTTTTAAAGACTGTGGGTGAAGCAGCGGCAGTACGTGAACTAGAAGGATGAAAAAGCTGTTTCTCTCTTTAAGACTGATTTCCAATCGTATCTCTCACATTTTACGAAAGGCGATGATGTGTAAAATGCCGATAGCAATGTAATTACTGTTGAATGGAACGGTGAATTGGTTCATTTGTGATATCAAATCAAGAGAGTTTGGAGATTAGTTGGTTGGTTGGTTTGGGTTTAACGGCACAAGGGCCAATTTGGCCATAATGCTCCAAACGTTCGTTGTTTTCAAATCCATATAAAAAATTTAAAAACAATGTAACTGAAAAAAACTAAATCATTTTAATAAGTTGAACTTCCCTTAAAAAAGTAAAAACATTGACACGAGGATTGGCCCATAAGATGTCAATTAAATCAACAATATGCGCTCCAAAGTGAGCTCGTGTTTGGATATAAAAGTTTTTGCACTGACATAAATTATGCTTAACACTCAAAATGCAGTTGAGCCTGTTACATAATACTGGCTGGGTCAGAGCGTAAAAGGTGGCGGTGAGTTAAAAACGTGTATCCTACTCTTAGTCTTGTCGAAATGACATCGTGTTTCTTAATAGTGAGTCCTTAGGAGAGTTTGGAGAATAAGCTACGAATTCAAAGACGTGTAATCTGAAGGAGTAAGTAAAGAAGAGGTCTCAAAAATATTTCTTCTCTTTTCGAAATGCATAAATTTCTGTCGCCTACGCTTTCTGATACAAAGAGTTCAGTTTAGTTTAGCTATAATAATGTCCTGTTTAAAAGCAACAAGAGGGCTATTTTGGGTCGGACCTCGTAATTTTGAACCAGAGGTCAGATGACGAGGATGATATCTGAGCGGCACACCCGTTACAAACTTCCGCACCACACCAGCTGGAGGACGTTTGGCCACTACGCATGATTTAACGTGCGACAGGCCTCATACACCGCGGATCTTCAGTGGAATCGGATTTCAAACCTAAAACACTCCGCTCCCGAAGCCGAGACCTTACCACTAGGCCACCACGACCATCTTCTAATAAAATGAAACCGCTTCAGTACGTTGCTCTTTTTGTCAGGGCCAGATTAAGCTCGGTAGGAGCCTATAGGCAATACAAGTTTCGGGGAACCCCCTTCGCCTTTTCCAAACCAGATATCTTTTATTGGTTTAAATTTAGTATCTATACAAGCAGTTTTTAGGTAACAAATATTACGACAAATTTGCAATTGTAAAACATTTGATTGTGGGTCACCTTCAAGGGAGTAGGCTTCAGTTAGTGGTGTATAAAAAATTTTGAATTTAAAAGTGATTTTAAACAAAATGGTAATAAAAAATTAAAAACTTTTTTTAACACAATCTAAATACTTTAATAAAATTAACTTTAATACCATTGGTCGTAACCACCAGTCAGTGGTTTGTAAAACACTGATGACGACTGAAGTAAAATAAATCATTATTTCTAGGGCGTCACTTATAGTGTTAACAAAACGATAATGCCACTTTTTAAAGTCAAATACTTTGAAAGGAGAAAAAATACCATAACCCAGTTGCCGTTGACACAAGCTAAGCCATTGATGATGTCGGGGGGATCATATTATGACACGGGCGCCACTTACCTTTGCTACGCCACTGATAAAAGCGCATCGAAAAGATACGGAACTATCTGTTTAACTCTCTGATTCCTAAGACCATTGGAATAGAGGAACCTCAAAATACATTAAAGTTTGAGTTCTTCTTTCAAAGATAAGGGAAATTGACCTTCCATTTTCTATTTTTCTTTCAAAAACCACTATGACAGCTGGCACTGTTCGAATTCTAAGACCCCCTCTTTTTCTCATACCCACCTGGGCGACCCACTCTAAGGAAGAAAGTGCACGCCGCGGGTGTGAAATCAATCACTCTTAACGAAAGGGAGTGGAAATTTCACAGTGATATTTCGGGCGGCTGCCGTCTTTTCCTTGAAGGGCCGTTTCGGACCTTCCCTTATCGATAGAGTTAAAGTGTTAACACATGACAGAGCAAAACTCTGCCTGCTGGAGTAGTGACATGCAGTCTTGATGAAACAGGATTCAAAGTGCCATCGTCACGTTAACAGAAGAAGCTGTTTCCATTCATAAAATAGAATTTAAATACCGTTTAAGCAGTCGCAGCTACAGGTTACATATGATCACAAAAGCACACGTCTGATGTTAAACACAGCGAAGTCACGTGCTATGTGCTTACGAAAGTATACGTAATTCTCCCTTAGAGCTTAAAAACAATCAACTAGAAAAATTAGAATAAATTTTAAAAATAATTTTTTTAAAACTTACTTTAAACAAAAACAACAAAAACATTTGTGACATTCTCCCTGTGGAGGAATTTGTTCCAAATTTAGAAACAGGTCTACCATTTTGATGTTAAGTACCGCATGACAAATTTCATCCGTCTAACCCGTTACTCTACTGAGGTGTCGTGTTCATATATACGCAAACAGAGACAGACACAATTCTGAAAATTGGGAGTATTCTCCTTCCGACTACTCGTAAGCTTTTGCATAAGGAGGTCACTTACTACCTGTTTAATGAATCAAAACCCGTCATTTTTTTTTGTCTAGGCCATATACAACCGAACGTTTGGAACTGATATTAATAAAAATCTTCCAAATGTATCCAAAATTATTTTTTCACCGAAGAGATTATCACAGATGTTTTTTTTATTTTAAAATTTTCTAAAAAAACTTCCAAAAATATTGTTTAACCCTTTCGTGTCCATTGGTTTAGCAGTGAAACCACACATTAAGAAATGGATGTCTTCAGCTTACCAAACATCACAGAAGTTGCAAAACTAAATTAAGGATGGTTGTCTTAACTACATGTATGATGGGCGAACCAGATGGTTGCCGAAGGCGGGTAGTATGAAATATAATAAAAAATAGCTGGTAACGTATCTAAGAAAATAACAGAATTTAAAACATACCGAGTCTAAAAATATACAAGACGCGTGTGAAACCTGTAAGTATTAACAATCAAATTATCGTATTTTTAGGCTAATAAACTAAAATTTAATCATTAATTAGCTTTATAATTTGGCATAAAATTACGAAGAATCCGTAAGCACCTCAAGTATTCTATGCCTTCTTAGATGAATGAAAAGACAGCCCCTTTCCAAAACAGGAGGGGTCATCTTATTAGATAGCAAAGAAAATGCGACTCTTAAGGAGTTAATAAGAAATAAAGGATAAAGAGATAAATCTAAATGATAATATAAAATACATAAAATAAAAATTATATAAATAAATGCAAGGTAATTCAAATATGATAGGGACTGATTTGTGAGCAAACACTCGAGAGCGGAGCCACAACCTCCTCCCCTCTCACCCAATGGGAGGTCCGGGGGGCCAGGGCCCCCCGTCGGAGATGCTGTGTTCCCCGTTGGGCAAATTTTTGTACCCTGTTCACGCAACGGGCTATTCAATTAGTAGATAAATAAAAATCTGTCGAAAACTTGAGAGAGGTATCATTACGCCCGTCCCTTTGTGCAGCAGATCATGTCCCCCTGTCGGGGAGATCTTGACCCCGATGTCGGGCGAACTCTAACACCACGCCTGGGTGTAAAGCTGCTATCACACGGAGAGCTATCGTGCGCTGTTATCTTGAGCGTGAGCACAATGCCACTCATCAGAAACGTTTGTAGCACGTGACGAATTGAGGCAACCTGTCAGACAGGATTTTGGTATCGGGGAAGGTGAACTACGTCACCGTTAAAGTAACACCCGATTGGTTTTAATTTCCGCTGCTGACGATTTTTTGTCAGCATTGTGTGCATTTTCAAGCCGGTTGAATACAGCCCACGATTTCCGTCATCTTGTCTGACCGGTCACGTGCTCCAACTTTTTTTTGCTGAATGGCATTGTGCTCACGCTCAAGATAACGCAGCTTTAAGTGCTGCAGAGAGTAGAGAGCGCATGGAGAATGAATTGCACGATCGCCTCCTGTGAACATCCGTCAAAGAGTTAAACAACCGACTGTTCAGGAGTGGATACACCGACAATCGAAAGTCTTTTTACTTTCTCGTATACGAAGTATACAAAGAAAAGTATTGTAATCGTCAAAAAATTCGAACTCGAGATTTTGACGAATCTCCGGGTTTTAGGACTCCCCGAGTCCGAAAAACACAATTTTGGAAATATGTCTGTCCGTGTGTGTCTGTATGTCTGTGAACACGATAACTATTCGAGCTACAGGGATGAAATTTGGTATGTGATCTTCACACATAATTTGTAGATGTCTATCAAATTTTGGACAAAATCCGTCTACGGGAAGTCTGTCTGTCCATATTCATATGAACACTATAACTCAAAAATTTGAATATCTACTTGGATAAAATTTGGTACACAGTTTTATCATCAGGAATGTAGGTCCATATAAAAGTTTGGGCTAAATCCGTCAAAGAATTGGCTGTCTGTCGGTGTGTATAATCTCAAACTTGTGAACGCAATAACTCTTTAAGATAATGACTTAGATATATGAAATTTGCTATGAGGTCTTCTAACATTAATTGTAGATTTGTGTCAGATTTTCGGTTCAATCCGTTAAAAACGTTCAAATTACATATTTGGTTCAAATTGCGCATTGTGACTGTGTTGGCGAGAGCTTCGCTTATTTTACTCAAGTTAGTATTGTTTGCTTTTGAGCTTGGCGGTCTACAAAGGAAATTGTAGCGAGCGGCAAACGCGCACTTCGGAAATTATGGCAACCTCCTAAAATGAAACTTCCAGATTCCAGTGATTACCAGAGGTGTGGTGAAATCTTGAGTGATTTCTAGAATAAAATTTCGTACTCAAAAATGTTAAATAAAATCTCAGTAGTGGTACCCTCAGGGAGCGTAAAAATTGCGAACATACGCAATTTTTATGAGCGGAATGATGGCCAATGAACCTTTTTTTTTGCAAAATATGATGTTTTGGGGAATTCATAAATTTTATATGTTTCATTATAAATCACAATCATAATTTTTTTCTCAAAATACCCAGACCTTGGGTAAATACCCGGGTATATACCCCAAAAATATTTGCTTACCCACTGAGTGTTTACCCACCCCACATTACTGGTCGCATGCGAGAAAGTTTTGGGGAGGCCACTCCCGCTGGTTTAGAAAAGGCACCAAATTGCTTCCAGAACGTTGGGGAAGAAATGTGGAGTACGTTGAAGACTGATATGCGCAAATAAGTGTTTGGTAATTTATTAAAAATATATCAGTCCCGGTCATATCAGTCCATATCAGTCCCGGTCAAAAATATATCATCCCTTGTAAGATGCTATATATGCACCAGATACTATAAAATACAAGAAAAAAAGCAGGTGACATATCTAAAACTATAGCAAAATTCAGCATATATCGAGTCCAAAAATATATATAATACTTGGAACATGTAAGTAATAATAAGGATTTAAGAATAAAAGATGGATAGAAATGATGATATAAGATACATAACCTAAAAATAATATAAATATATATAATATAGATAATACAATAACAATATAAAAGTAAATACTAAATAAGACAATAACAATATAAATAAAAAAATGTTATATCAAACGGTTGCAAGTATCAATATATAACTAAGTATTAATACGTAGTAGAGTTTTCAGTGTATCGGAATAACGTTCTTGTACATACTTGTTCAATGTATATAGCGGATACATCGAAAATCAAGTAACGGGTATTCCACTACGCCGCAAATACAACGAAAATTATCCACAGGAAAAAATTCACGCAAACCAAAATTTATCAATTACCTTCTAATTCAATTCAAGCCTTGACGCATGCTCTCCGCTCCAACCTTTCCTCTCTCTATCCACCGACACAAAAAAAAAGAAGAATTCAGGAAAGTACGAGAGGGAAGGGGGGTAGGAGAGCGGAGATTGCGTGAGAGAATCGATGCGGAGTGTTTGTGAGCCCGCGCAAGGTCATTGGCTGAACACTACACTACCCTCCTCCCCTTCCCACCCCGCCCGGTGGAGAGGTCTGCCCGGGCCTCGGAGGGGGGTAAAAGCACGATTATCCTCCGGTGGCACGCAAGGGAAAAGGAGAGCACGTGGAATGTGACAGACGTGAAGGTGGTTGGTCAGTAGGGAGAGGAATGGCATCGATGTGCTGCGGCAAGTGGGGGGAGGTCTGTTAGGTAAGGAATAGAATGAAGAATGGGACTTCCCCCGCTTATGTTGTTACTTATTCTGGAGTTCCCCCATGAAACATAATTCAAGTAACGTATTTCTTGTTTGTTTCCTTAGTTATTTCTTTCCAAAATGTGGTGCAAGAGGGGAAGTGTACCGTTGAAATCTTTAACCTTTTCTTACGGGCGGTGTAGACGTCATACCAGAAGAACGTTTTCTCCTCCCATATGGACTGCAGGGCCGGATTATTAAATTGGCAAAATAATCAGGGCCGGATTATTAAATTGGCAAAGTAATCAGGCCTGGATTATTAAATAGGCAAAGTAACCAGGGCCAGATTATTAAATATGCAAAGTAATCAGGCCTGGATTATTAAATAGGCAAAGTAATCAGGGCTAGATTATTAAATATGCAAAGTAATCAGACCTGGATTATTAAATAGGCAAAGTAATCAGGGCTGGATTATTAAATAGCCAAAGTAATCAGACCTGGATTATTAAATAGACAAAGTAATCAGGCCTGGATTATTAAATAGGCAAAGTAATCAGGGCCGGTCAGAGAAGGTGTGAAGACCAATTGTCAACAATTGTGGTCGTCGTCTTTTAAAGAATCTAAGGTTTAGTTTAGCTATATTAACACCCCGTTTTGAAGCAATATGAGGGCTGTTTCGAGACGAAACTCATCGTTTTGAACCGCGGTCAGATGACAAGGACGATATCTAAGGTAGCACCCACTTGCCAAACTTCCGCAATGGGGGACGTTTGACCCCCCCACATATGATTTTACCCTCTCACACCGAGTGAGGCGGTCTAAAAATTTCCCCTTAAAAGCGAAGAAGGCCGGTCTGAGGCGGTTGGCTTCTTTTGATGGGAGGGGAGGTACTGAGAACGCTTAGGAGATAAGCGCGGAAGGAGGTTCAATTATCCTTGCCAATCACAGCCCATTTCCCTGCGCCTTAAGGGAAGGTTATAGCAGGAGTAAGTGACCACCCATGTTGGGAGAGTCCAATTCATGTCGCTTCCTTCCCCAACCTCCCGGTTTTATAGGGGCTAGAAGAAAAAAGTCGCCTCGGGATTAAAGAGTTAACGAGCAACAGGCCCACATACTCGGCGGATCTTCAGTGGAATCGCGTTTCGAACATTTAACCCTCCGGCAGCGAAGCCGATACCTTACCACTAGGCCACCGGGGTCCAAAGAATCTAAGGACTTAGAGCTAATTAAAAAGCGGGATTGTTCTCCCCTCGACTTTTTCACATACTAACAGAATATAGAGCTTTTTTTTTGTTTCGTAGTATAGTAAAAGAAACAGAATACAGATTTTGAACATTTTCCTTTCTTTCTATTAAATCCAAAATTTGATACAGATCCACAATTCCGATTGCGACACAACTTATCCAATTTCCTTTATCTAGATTGTTTGATTTTTTGAGTTATAGTGCTCATGTCCCCACGAACAGACAGACCGACAGGTAGTCAGGCTTTCGATGGATTTGGTCAAACATTTCATGCAGATCTATGATTCTCATGATAAAACAGTATACTAAATTTGTTCATTTTAGCTCTAAGTCTTTTCATGGTGCAAAATCCATGTCTGGTCATTCTGCACCACGTGTATGGCTAAAAAAAAATGAGAGTATAAATAATCTGTATTTTGAAAACATCAGTCAATTTAATATAGAAACGCAAAACCTTGGGTCAAGTGCAAATCATAAAACTAAAATATTGAGAAGCATTGAGTAAACACAGACATACACACGCACAAATGAGATGAAGGAAAAGCTCGTTTCTCTTTCTCTATAATAGAATATTAAATTTTTGGTTCTGTTTATTTTGCAATACAAGTATTTAATGAAAATAACCGACGGGAGTACTGATTAAGCACTTTTCAAAGAAATTAAATAGTTTTTAAGAAAGCGTATTAGAAACCCTTTATTTTTAATTACATGCAAGAAAATAACATATAGTTTCACTTGGCTCTCTAAATTCTGCGTTAGGGAAAGGGAGAGCTCTTTTCCTTTATAATCCTTGCGTATATTTTGAAAATTACGTGGGAGTGTGTGAAATCTATAAATATCCTTTTGAAATGGGAACCCTGGCGAAGGTACAAGAAAAGTGCTTTCTCCGCTTTTCATATCGTTAGAAGATAAGATCTATGTACTCTTCCGCCCGCCCATAGAGTGATCGATTAAGCTACAATAAGTTACATAAGGGCGATAAAATAGAACAAGAAAGTAACACTATCCACAGGTTGATTAGAGAACAGATATACTAGTTCTATGGGGAGAATGTGCAATCCTGATGGTACAGAATCTGTACTAGCCTCGAATACAGATGCTAAAGTTCTATTTGTATAGTACAGCGTGGCCGAGAATTGTGGGATACATTACAAAAATAATAAAAAAAACGATAATGTTACAACTACGTTTTTTGTTTTTTTTAAAAATGAGAGAGCATTTCAAAAAGTTTTTTTTCCAGATAGGAAACGCGCCGTTAGGGTGGTCTATGGTGGCTGTAAATTATTGAAAATCGCCCATTTTTGAGAGCCATTTTCTGAAAAAATACTAAAGCTATAAGAAAAATAAAAGCATTTATTAGTAGAAAATTTTACGCTCTTAATTTGTTAATTGACATGTAGTGTGAAAATTGAATATTTTTTGAGATATTCAAGAAAAACTGAAAAAAGGAAACCAGAAAACGCGCATCTTCTTCTGCCGATTGGTAGCCATTGCATAAGGAATTTTCTCGCTGTAGCAAATTTAGAACGCCGTTACGCCGCGTTACCTATCTGAAAAAAATTTATTTGCTCTCTAATTTAAAAAAAAACGCAGTTGTAACATTATTAGAGCTTTTTTAAATTAATTTTTGAAATGTGTCCCACAATTCTCGGACACTCTGCATTTGTACAGTCGTCAACAAAAAAAATGGGACACTTCTGTAATTCTGGTATATATTATCGCTTCTTCACAACACTAGTGCCAATATTAATGATTCAAGAGGACAGGTTTATTCAGACAAAAAAAACTGATTAACCGAGTTAATTAACATAGTTAATTAACAGCTATCTCGGAATTTTCCCATTACGCATATGAATTTTATGAATCGACTCTCCGTCCTGAAGTTAGACTCCCCCAAAATTTTCATAGAGTTTTGATTATAATTTCGAGAGTTATAGGGTTTTGAAAAATGGCCTTTCCCGTGTTAACTGAATTTTAGGAACTTTTAACGATACATCGGAAAATATTATATATTTTTCAAAAATTTTTTCACTCACTAAAAGAACACTATTTTTTTTTACATAAAGTCATGCAAAAAAATTCATAAATAAAAAAAAAATTTAAAATTTTTAAACATGACTGTTAAAAAAGGGAATTGTAACAGCAAAAAGTTTACAATGAGAGGAAAGCTGAGGGGTTATAACGCCGGTATCCAAAAATTAAGTGCCTATCTATAATAGCTTCCGATATATTTACAAAAAACTGCAAATTCCCACTGTTGATAGGCAACGTCCACTTTTTGAGGGACAGTATATTATATTTATTTGCATTTATCGGACTACTTTTCATGAATCACGAACCTCATGAAGAAAAAAATGGCAGGCGTAATGGGAAAATTCCGAGATAGCTGTTAATTAACTATATTAATTAACTCGGTTAATTAGATTTTTGATCTGAATAAACCTGTCTCCTTGAGCCGTTAACATCGACAATAGTTTTGTGAAGACCTGATAATAAATAACAGAGTTACAGAGGTGTCCCATTTTTTTGTTGACGACTGTACAAGTAGAATTGCGCTTAGGAAAATATTGAACTTTCTAAACAGTTTTAAAATAATAATCTTCCTCGCATAAGGATGGAGGAAGCAAAAATAAACTTTTCTTTACGTTTAAACATTTCTCTTAAATGACGAAAAAAAACGATTGTACTTTTTTTTTATTTCAAGTAGCTCACTCATGGCAAAAAAATTACTTTGCAAGCAAAAATATTAAAAAAGAAATTTAAACAAAATCATCTTGTTTTTAAAGGAAGAGAGTGAAGAATAGTTATCCTATATAATGTTGCGAATTAAGATAGGCAATAAATAAATTTCTCGTCGTGAACGAATAAAAGGCTAGCATACGCTAAGGCACAAATATGTCACAATATGAAAAATTTAAAAAAAGAATGTTTAGAACATGGCGCTTATCTACTTTGCTTGCGTTACATGAAAATTGATCATGCTGAGCTCTTCATGCAACAACAAAGAAAATATCACCCTAGGAAACTGCGGAGAAGGAGAATTCATGATGTTGGGAAGGAGAATAAGAAATATTAGAAGAAGATTGTTGTTGACATCTAAATGCTTGTTACAGAATAATAGTTGGCTAGCAAAGAGGATCATTAAACGTTGAAAGTTTCGATAAACCTCTGGTTTAAAATGTTATCTTTTTTCAAATAAAATATTTCATCGCCAAAATTATCATCCGAGAAAGAGCAAGTAATAATATGTTAATGTATATAAGAAACAAATTTAAATGTTTTCAAATGAATAAAAAAAAAGGATGTAAAAAACAACAAAAAGAATCATGAAGATTCTCCCCTGGACTTACTCGCATGCTTCCACGTAAGGGTGTCAATTATATTCTATGGTCAAAAGTGAACTTGCCCATATATTATGTAGAGAAAAGGTTTCAAATGGAATGCCTAAAAATCTTCCAAAAGTATCCAAATTTCCTTTTCTGTTCGTGGTTTAACATTGTAGATTTTTTTTTTATTTTATGATTGGGGTGTTTTCGGAAATTATTAAGCAAACAATAGAATTTTTTTTCCATGTTAGTTCTCAATTCAATAATCTCATTTTCAGGTTATTTTTCCCCTCAGATTTTCACACTATTTTTAAACATTCCTTTTTAATTATTGACACGATAACGTGCATATAAATACATATAATATCTTCACTGTACGAAGCGGCAACCTTATATACGTAAATAAACGAAATTATTAAAAATGTATATAATACATTCCTTTAATGAGAGCAGAAACGCATAAATCTCAACTAATAATAAAGGAGAATGTGTGAGTGTGTCTCTGTGTGTTGGCGCTCTACAGGGCAGACCGCTTAACTTAGAGCTACGAAATTTGGCACGAACATTCTTTGGAGGGTGGAAATGTGCACCTCGGAACCGTTTTTTGAAATTTTAAATAGAATTTCAATAAAACAAAAAATAAGCGAAATTTTGGCGTTTTTCTTTAATAACTTTCGAAAATATTGCAGCACAAAAATCATTTCGACACCATCTGAAAGCGCAAAATATTATCTTTTCAATGATATTAATGAAGTTTTCGTACGATTTTTTTTGTCTAATTTAAATAACCTTTTTAGTACATGTTTGCATAATTTACAATACTTTTCATTGTTGCAACGAATTTCAAACCGTTTTCATTGTTTAAACAAATATTTAATTGCGTGTTTCTCTTCCATTGTTTAAAGCTTAGAAAACATCCTTTGGATTTTACTTTCTTTTATTTGATTAATTTTTCTGTGAAATCAGTAAATGAAGTCCTCAAGATGGTAAGTATATAATGAAATAATCCAGTAAACTGAAAAATTACCTTTCCTATGTTTTAATTCTTTTTATCAGCGTGTTTTAAGCCAATTAGCTTGCCGCTGGACGTAAAATTTACCGCGTCAATTTAATGTTGAAATAAAATGCGTAGTTTACGTTAATGTAGACAAGAAACAGAACAAGTGCAAGACTACGAAAAGAACGCTGTTTAAATGACTATAGCAATTTGAATTTTAAAACTACTTTGTTAAGCGAGCCATGAATATAAAATTATGCATAAAAGATTCAGTTGAAATTTTATTTCCGGCGATCAAGCTGGTCGCCGAAGGCGGCTAGTAAATACATAAAGTAGTTAAAAATGCAAGCATTAGTTTCATTGGACGTCATTAGCATGCCGCAACATACAATACGGCTGGTTTTATGTTTGATTTCATAGTATAGTAAGGAAAAATCTAGCTAGTATTTATAATGGAAAGGAATCTATTCCCATCAATGGATTTTATATAAATTGGGTACTGTTTTACAATTCTTGTGTGAAGTCTATACATCAAATTTCGTCCTCCTAGCAAGCTAGTTTTTAAATTGTCATGTCTACAGGTAAACTGGAAGAACAATATAATTCCGAAAATCATTTTTTCGGACTCTGGACCGGCTAAAACGGAGAAATTCATCAAAATCCCGAAGTCGAACTTTTTTGACGTTTACTATAATTTCTCAATGTTCTTCGTGCACGAGCAAAAAACACCTTTAAGAGGTCAATAATTTTACTTTTGAACGTATCAGAACTTTTAAGAAACGCATACTTATATAACACGGTGCAAAAATTGCGGCAATCATCTTGCAATTCGCCAATATAATACGGTTCCATATAACACAGCATAGAGGTAGAGATTTCTATATAATATGATGCAAAAATTCTACCAAATATTATATAACATATCAGTTTTAAGCACGGTGTCCATATAATACAATGTAAAAGCAGCGATTATTATATAAGACGGTATAAAAACAGTGACATACCTCCTACAGCACGGTTTCTGCTCAAGAGTTTTTATTTGTTGTACCTGTCTTACGTTATTTCGATAATGATATTTGTTACATAATACAGTGCCCTGTTTACTTGTTATAAAATATAACAAATAAACAGGGCCAGTGAAATGAGATTTTTACTTTAACAGCAGTTTCATTACTTATTACAAATGATTTCTTCCCATTCAGTACGAAAGCGTTAGTGATGGCGGTTGTTGCGAAAATAACTGGTTTTCGGTTTTTCAGGTTTTTTACACCTCCGATTTAACCTGGTGGTTATATCAAAATAACCGGTTTTCAAAATAATCGGTTTTCGGATTTTTTTTAAAAAAACAGACGCCTTTTGTAGACAACATTATTTATTAGTATTGTTTTGGCAGAAAATCAATCCATTGGCCAATATTTATTCATAGACTCTTTCAGTAATCCGCCAGCCAACAGACGCCCCGAGGAAGCCGTTGTTGTTGATTGGTCTAAGATGATGAAATTCAAAGCTTCATAACTTGGCAAATTTTAGTCTAATCGAACCTAAAATCGAGCCTATCTTCCGATCCGGTTTTTTTACACGGTTATTGGATTTTTAAAAAATAACCGGTTATAATCGGGACAAAAACATAACCGATAAAACCGGTTAATCGAAAAAAAAGAACGGTTTTCGGTTAAAACCGGTAGGTTTTTCCCCCATCCATAGTTAGACTTCTACCTCAGTTGCTATCTAAGAGCTCCAGAGCCACTTCGACCGACAGAAGATGCCATAGTGCCCCTTTATCACGAGTCCTTGTTTCATAGGCAAGGTTAGATATGCTAGACCATATAGAATTAGAGTCACCACTATCCACATAGTTAAACCGGTCCATAAAAAACCGGTTATACGAAACAAAAAAGCCGGTTTTCGGTTAAAACCAGTAGGTTTTTTTCCCATCCCTAGTAAGCGTATATTTTTGATGACATATTTTCTCATTTTTCAAGTTAGAAGGGATTAATGCAAAACTTTTGCACATTGGAAAGCATAGACAATGTTGTTCCCTCGAGTTCCTTGTATACTTACACATTTGGACGCGTTTTGTATTTAGCTTCGTGAAGAGAAGCGAATATGAAAATTAGACTTTTTCCCGCTGACCGTTTGCTTCCCAAATCTGACCATGGATGTATAATTTTGGTGTCAAGACTTCAGGACAAATTTTCATTATCTTACTTGTTACGTTTTCGAGTTATCGTGTCCGCATATGCTCGGACAGATAAACGGACAGTCTATCTTTAAACGGAAATTATTCACAGATCTATAATTTTGGTGTAGATATTTTATACCAATATTCACCCAACTAGTTCGTTGAGTTTTAGAATTACCGCGTTCACATGCGCACAAATAGATACATCGACAGATACACAATTTTAAACGGATTTGGTCCAAAATCTGATACAGATATACAATTCTAGTTATAAAACCATATGCCAATTTTTATTGATTTAGATCATTGTGTTTTTGAGTTATTGTGTTCTGATACACACGGATGGAGAGACGGACAGATTTTCCTTTGACAAATTTCGTCAATTGATAGAAATCTACAATTTTGATACAAAAACAGCATACGAAATTTTTCCTTATAGCTCTATGTGTTGTTCATTTATCGTGTTCACAGACGGACATAATTCAGAAAATAGTTTGTTCTGGGTCGGAAAGATTCATAAAATTGACGAGGTCGAAGTTCTCTTCCGCGTGCGACAAAATAAAGATAAAGTAAAATCAGAACACTTTTATAAATAAAAAATATTTTAAAAGATCAACCAATCACTACCAATTGAGCTAAATTTGAGCTTTAAAAAAGCATTCGACGAAGCTTTGAAAGATGAGATTAAATCGAGCTTTCATGCGAGATACAGATTCCAGTTTTTATTTCTGTAGAACTTGTTCTACTGTGCAGACACTGCTAATGTAAGAAAAACAACTCCCAGGTGCTATTACGCTCTGGCTATCGTAATCAAACCATATTAAGTCAAAAGTTTAATTCTAGTTTTTTTTCTAAATTTTTCAAGAGGGACATGACTGGAAACAATTCTTATTTTTACTCTCTCGTATATAAAATATACAAACAGAAAATATTGTAATCGTCGAAAAATTCGACCTGGAGATTTAAAGGAATCTTCACGTTTTAGACTTCCTTGAGCCCGAAAAAACCATGTTGGGATATATGTCTGCCTACCTGTTACACGATAACTCAATGAAGCAAAAAAAGGCTAAACGGATGAAATTTGGAATGTGATCTTTTTACGTCTGGACCCAAATTGTAAATTTCTATCAAGTTTTGGAAGGAATCCGTCCTTGGGAAATCTGCCCACCCGTTGCACGTGAACACGATATTTAACCAGCGGGAGTGTTCTCCCCTAAACTTTCTCGTATACTTCCCCCTAAAGATGCCGTTTCTCCTTCTCCCGTGTGGCTAAAAAAATTCGAACCTACTGTTATCCAGAATCCAATGACTATCAGAAGGTTTTTCATTATAGTGATTGAAAAATATCTAGATAAAGAATTCAAACAGATGCGTACCGATTAAAACGCATCTATCGCACACTACTAGGTTTCACTCTTGCCGTCTCAAGGACAAACTGACGTAATCTCTCCTTTCGCGAGCACAGACGATTGCTTCTGTACGCATGGGCATGGAGATACCATTGAAACCAATCCGCTAAATTATGCAGAGCGACAGACAGTCAACCCTTTGACGGATTTGGCCCAAAATTTTATACGGACCTACATTCATGACGATGAAACTGTGTACCAAATTTTATCCATCTAGCTATTCAAGTTTTTGAGTTATAGTGTTCACATGACTTCGGACATACAGGCAGACAGACAGAAGACTTCCCGTTGATGGATTTTGTCCAAAATTTGATAGAAACCTACAAATTATGTTTAAACACCACATACCAAATTTCATTCCCGTAGCTCTCATAGTTTTCGAGTTATCATGTTCACAGACATACAGACACAATTCCAAAATCGTGTTTTTCGGACTCAGGGAGGTCTAAAACGTGGAGATTCGTCAAAATCTCGAGTTCGAATTTTTTGACGATTACAATACTTTCTCTTTGTATACTTCGTGTACGAGAAAGTAAAAAACGCAAAGATGTAGCTGGATGAACTTTGACAAAAGAGTCGATCAGAAGCCAATGCGATTAAGCCATTTTTTGATATTTTCTGATTTTTGTAAATTTTAATGGAGTCAATAATATTCTTTTTAATTATTAAATAATCTATTTAATTATTTACTCGTTGCTTCATTAGAAGGATTTATATAATTTCGCTGATCAAATTCATAAACCATAAATTTAAAAAATTACTGTATTAAGAAACATGATTTTTCTCAATGTTTTTTTTGGTCTTAACCGCATTTGCTTCTGAACAACTCATATAAATCTGTTATCAGTATTGTACATGGAATGCCCGCGGGTTGACTGTCTGTCGGTCTGTGTATTTGCATGCAAATACTGTAACTCAAAATTGAAAAAAACTTAGATCAGGGATTTCCAAACTTTATTCCCTTGCGTATCCCTTGATTAATCTTTACACTTTCGCGTACACCCTACTATCATATCCCCCCCCACACACCAGCCATCCGTCTATGCAAAGAAGTCTTTATCAATAATGTTGAGGGCTTAGGTTAGCTTAAGAGTCACATTTGCTGGACTTATTATTTTTATTTTACATCTTTTTGCATTTTTACAATAGTATTAGTTTAAGGCAAAGCAAATGAAATCAGTATTGAAATAATTTAGCATTAACTTATTAGAATAGTTAAAACTTACGCTCCGTAATAATCAACTATTCAGGTGTTATACTTATTAAATATCAAGTATTCTCTTGGAGAAACAAAATTCTGTAATTTTTAATTCCTTAAGTTTTCTTGTTTCCCTCATTACCATCTTTGACTTCACGTATCCCCAACTAGTCTTTCGCTTACCCCCAGGGGTACGCTTATCACAGGTTTGGAACCTCCGACTTAGATGAACGAAATTTGGTATGTCATGGAAACATGCAATAAATTTTGAGCCCAATCGGCTAGAAGGAAGACGTCTAAAATACAGGCTCGGTTTTCTTCATTATATTGCGAAGCAAAAAACGCAGTGTTAGTATGCTTGGAGAAATGAATAGAAAGAATATTGTTTCTTTATTTTTATTTACGAAAAACAATAAGTGAGTTTTATTGCTTACGGAAATTCGCTTAAAATACGAATATTTCGAAGGGAACATTTCGGCATGTTAATTTTTGTATACAAATCCATATTTTTATCAAGGGAAAAACATTTTAAAGGTAAGTATGAAGAAAAATGGAACAGGTTTCTTCAAAGCAATCTTCATGATGCAGCAAACTTCTCTAAATGTTCACCCCTCTCAACCGCCACTTTTATTTGGGGTGGAATTTTGAACCTATAGACATAACGTTAAAATAACCTCTATTAACGTCCACTAAAGCTCCTCTTAGTGGCCAGATGGGTCACTCGTTCAGTTTCATTGAAGACATACCTTCCGTCTCTCTGGCCTTGCGCCTTTTGAGAAAAGGAAGGAAAAGGGAACAAAATTATTCATGCATACATGGGAAAACAGATTGAAATAAGTCATTCTTTTCCCAAAGTCAAGAGAAAAGCAAACTTCGTCCTCTACCATAATTGGACATTCAAGAGTCTATTTGTACCTTTTAGGCGCTGATCAAAGAAGCTGCTGATGTGGGTTGCGACCATCAGTAAACGAAACTATCTGCTCAACAGACTTTAGGCAAAATAGTTGATATTATTGTCCATTATGCAACATCTACCGACGAAAGCATTAGGCACAGGACTTTTCCAATTTAAAGAAACAAAATTGAAAAAAAAGTTACCTCCGAAAACGCTGAAAGATCCAAGCAAGCGCAAATTATATCTTTCCTCAAAAGAAATTAGAAAATTTCGAAGCATATTTCATTTATCAAAAATCATTAAATTCGCTTTATCAGAAATAATGAATTAGGGCTTGTTAAGAAACGTATTTTGAACTTCCAAGCACAAAACTCCATTAGAATGTCCACTCTTCCAAGAAGCGAAAGACTCGAATTAATAGCATTTGCAGAACTTATTTTTGATTTTACATTTTACTCCATTTTTGCAATAATATTAGTTCAATGCCAAAGCAAATGAAAACAGTATTATAATTATTTCGCTTTAACTTAAAAGGATAGCAAAAAATTACACTTCGTGATATTCAACTATTCAAGTGGTATAGTTGAATATTACGTAGTATAGTTGTTAAACAGCAAGTATTCACTTCGAAAAACAAAATTCTCTAACTTTTTACTCCCTTATGTTTTCTTGTTTCCACCATTACCAACTTTTAACAACAACGTATCCCCAACTGGTCCTTCGCGTACCACCAGGGGTACGCATACCACAGGTTGGGAACCTCTGAACTAGGAGGATGAAATTTCGTATGCGGCCGATCTCTCTATTCGTGCGGATGTGAACGTGATAATTCAAAAGTACAACAAGCTAAATAAGTGAAATTTAGTTTGCAATTTTAACACCAAAATTGAAGGTCAGTGTCTAATTATAGATTAAATCCCTCAGCAGGTCGACTGTCTATCTGCTTCTTTGCCGGTCCAAAAAGCCAGATAAATAATATTTGGAATGTGGTTTTGATACCACATTGATGGAAAATTGGGGCCTTGGTAGCCTAGTGATAAGGTGCCGGCTTCGGGGCCGTATGATTCCAGGCTTTAAACCCGATTCCAGTAATGATCCGCCTCGCATGTGGCCTGGTGCACGTTACATCTGCCGTCGCGGGTCAAATGTCCCCCCACTGGTGTGTTGAGGAAGTTTGGAGAGGAGGGTGCCAGCTCAGGTGTCGTTCTCGTCAGCTGACTAGGGTTCACAATTACAAGGTCCGTCCTAAAATAGCCCTCCAGTTGCTTCAAAACGGAACGTTAATATAACTACTAGGATGGACCCCAAAAAAGTTTACAAAGGTAACAAAAAAATTTATTAATATTAAACAGAAAATACAAAAGGGAATTAGGAGACATACTTGCTGATCACTTTTCCACATAATCATCAAATCTACTTAGGCATTTATCTGAATGCAGGGCCAACTTGTTTAACCCGCCTTGGCAGAAATCACGTCCTGTCCACTGAGCCAGTTCTCCACAACTGTTTTCACATCACACTCTGACTAGAACATTGTTCCAGATAAGAGTTTGGAACCCAGATTGGGTGCCGAATCTGGGCTGTAGGGTGTGTGGCTCCAGACTTCCCACTTGAATTTTCGCAGCAATTCTCGAGTTTTTAAGCAGTAAGGGTATTGTCATGCAAGAGGATGACATTAGCACTCAACATGCCAGGCTGTTTTCGTCGGATAACTTCACGATTGCCAGTGATTATTTCCTTTCCCGAAATTGAAGGAACACTCATCTGAAACAAGGTTCTCTTCAAAAAGTGATGTGAAAACAGCTGCCGAGAACTGGCTCAATGGACAGGACGTAATTTCTGCTAAGCCGGGTTAAACAAGTTGGTCCTGCGTTCAGATAAATGCCTAAATAGATTTGGTGATTATGTGGAAAAGTAATCGGCAGGAATGTCTCTTAATTCTCTTTTATATTTTCTGTTTAATGTTAATAAATAATTTTTTATTATCTTTGTAATATTTTTTGGACCCATCCTCATAAACTAAACTTGATACTAAAAATGTACATGTTCATCAATTTTGAACCCAATCGGAAGAGGTCCAAAAATGCATTTTCGATTATTTTCATATATTACTAAACAAAAGACAAAACGCACCTTTTTGTGTAATTATACGAGCAAGTCGATTGGTGAAGCCTCCTGTTTTTGATTTTATTCAAGCAGATGTGTAAACTTCATTCATTTCCTTTTCTGTATCTTGTACGGATTTGTTGTGAATGACCTAATTTAAAGTCTCAAATTAGAGTTAAAGTAAATTTCGCCATTAATATAGCATGATGTCAACTCAAATAAATCATCGTTAACGATTTTTAAATCTCTATGATGAACCTGAAAACAATAGATTTCTGATCATGATCCAAATGTTTTCAAGTTTATCACACTAATGAAGAGAAAAAACTTGGTTCATAACCTCCATATACATGCTGTCCATGAAAACAAAGGATAATTGGATTGCTGATAAATATAATCTTATTTAGATTAATAAAAACTTAGTAAAGAAATTAATTTTTACATTCAACAACAATAAAAAAAATAGAAATTGGCATTTGGAAATTAGTGGAAATTGCAAACGCAATCATAATAAGTTGATGTTAATTGAATTCTGATTAAACTTTTTGCTACAGTGGTTTAATTACTTTTTTCTTAAGTCGAGCTAAATTTCGAAAACGTTTGCGCCATTAAAACTGCTGACCTACAAGAGGAAATCATTTTCTCTTTTAACAGAATGCTTAAGAATTTATGTCGCCCAGGAAGAATTAAAAGTCTGATCATTAGGAAAAGGAATAAAAAGAAAATATATAAATAAACACCAAGAAAATTATCAAATTCTAATTTCGCTGAGAAGTTTCTAAAATAAAGTTAAAAAAAGATGGGAGCAGCAGTTTCGACTAGCAGCAAGAATGAAATGGGATTAAAATTGCTTTATTTCAACATTTAAGTAGGCGATTAAATAAATGGAATCTTGTTCATAATGGCAATCTAACATTATTGCGTTCATTATAAAATTTGAAATTTTTTCAGTTGAAAATTTGAATGAACTCTGAAAAACTGTAATGACAAATAATCAGTGGAAGATTTCTCCCTCGAATACTTCTCGTATACATTAACGATACGGCACGTTTTGTGTTTAGCTTCGTCGCATAGTGAAGAGAACCGAATATGAATTTCACACCCCTATACTTTTTATATAAAAAAAATTTTTTTATTTTTTTATTTTTTATATAAAAAAAATTTGATTCAGATATTCTATTTTTGAGTCAAAACAACATCTAAAACCTTTTTCTCGCGTGTTGGGATTTTAAATTAGCGAATTCACGTTCATGAAAAAAAGCAAGCCACAACTATATATTAGAGATAAGAAAGACTTAGGGATGGCGGTTATTGCAAAAATAACCGGTTTTCTGTTATTCAGGGTTTTTTTTCACCTCCGGTTTAACTTGGCGGTTATAACTGCTCAAAATAACCGGTTTTCGGTTAAAAAGCAAACGCCGTTTGTTGACAAATTTTTTTATTAATATTATTTTCACAGAAAATCAATTCATTGGCCAATATTTATCTGTTCATAAAGACTCTTTCAGTAATCCGCTAACCAACAGACACCTCGAAGAAGGGGTTGTCGTTGATTGGCCTAGGATGATGAAATTCAATCTTCCATAACTTGGCAAATTTAAGTCTAATCTAACCTAAAATCGAGCCTATCTTCCGATCCCGTTTTTTCTCCAGTTACTGGATTTTAAGAAAATAACCAGTTATAACCGGGACAAAAACATAACCGAAAAAAACCGGTTAATCGAAACAAAAAAAAAAACGATTTTCGGTTAAAACCGGTAGTTTTTTTCCATCCCTAGTCAGACTTCTACCTCAATAGCTATCTAAGAGCTCCAGAGCCACTTTGACCGACAGAAGATGCCGTAGTTCCCCTTTATCACGAGTCCTTGTTTCATGGGCAAGGTGAGATATGCTAGACTAAGTAGAATTAGAGTCACCACTATCCACATAGTGATCAGAGGATACACACTACTCCTGTTTATTTCTCCTACTTCCGAAGGAGAAAGAAATTCTAATGGCTAAGTGATACGATAGTTGCACTATCCCGTGTACAAAGGACAAATATTTCCCAATACAACATTTCTACCGCCTGTAAGGTGAGGTGCTGATTTCATTACTCGGAATTTACATTTTATCATTTTCATTTATTCGGAAATTCACTATTCAACGGCTTTATTTTTTGTTTGGGATCTTAAGCATCTATACTTATAAAAGGGAGTGATTGTGTGTGTCTGTGCGTGCGTGTGAGCGATGTACAGACGGATATATCGTCCTTACAGCCATGAAATATGGCACACAGGTAGTTGCAATGTTAACTCAATGCACCTCGAAGCCCGAATTTTAAAATTTAATCTAGAAAATTTTTTATTTAATGTTTTGTGTTGTTTTGGGTGATTTTTTGAAACATTCTTGTCCGCAGTATCGTTTCTGATCACAGTTCGAAAAAAGTGATACACCATAGGATAGAACGAACAATTTTCTTTCTAATGTAATTTGTTTTGAGCTTCAAACGTAATTTACTGAATTTTGTGAAATTTTTGAAAAATAGTCTTTTTTCAGTGAATTTTTCATTTTATATTCTTAAAATTCTCGCATCCGACGTTCTAATAACGCTATCATTTTCAATTTTTTTCAGCTTATAATCGGAACGTTTCTGCCGGATTTCAAACAAGAATGGTTAATATACCTTTTCCTTTTTTTAAAAAAAATAATTGTTCCCTGGTCAGTTCAAAGAGTTTTTTGCTAGCGAGTCTTTCTCCGGAGAAAGTAAATGTTCCCAGCATGCACTGTTGCAATTTCATTGGCTGGCGGCGCAGAGTGCAGGAGACGTCATAACCTTTAACTGAATAACTTCGATTATTATTCTCGGAATATGTTTCTTTGTGTCGCATATTTTGCCTGCTGTCTAATAATGATTCTCACGTTGTAATTTTTTAATATTGTTTTGTATTAACGTAATCTATACTGATTTCCTATAGCTCAAATGTTATTATCGCAAAGAAAAATAAGCGGGAAAATCAAGAATTTGATTTTTTTGTTTTGATTTTGTTTTCAAAACTTTTTCATGTCATTGTGGGCGTTTTTTTTCATTTCGTTGAAGTCCTGATTCCAAGGGCAATACCGTGCGCGTACTGCTATTACCTCAATATTGATGGCAAGTTAGAAAGAGAAGTCTGTTTAATCGCAAGGAACATAGTAGAAAATTGCATTAGTTCTTGAAGATATTTGAGAGAAGGATGATTTTCTGCGTAGTTTTCAGGGTAGAACTGTCCTATCTTTTCACTATCCGAAAACAAAGCGAAATTCTGATGGGCAACTGCCCACACATGCACTATAATTTCTTCAAACCAGTGGGTGGAAAGCCACCGAGGCCTGTGATGGGCAAATTACGATTAGCTGCCAAATGCAGTAGGCTTAGGGTTGGTTTAGAGGTTCTATCCAGCCCGCCACAGATTTTAAAATAACCTTATAATTATTTAAAATAATAGTATAATCAATACATCTCGGTTCGAACTTGATTATGAGGAGATTTTAGAAATGCAATTATAGATTCATTCAACACATTAATATAAAAGAATTTAAATTTTTAAGTCCTTATTGAATTTTATAATAAATTTTACTGACACGCCAATATTTTTTGACCGCCTCTAAAAAAATTGCGCTTTGACTTATCCAGTCTGATCGGCTGAGGCACTATTTAAGTTAAGTCCACATTCGCCCAACCAAATCTCTAAATGACAATAAATGCTCATGTTGCCGGAATCGAACCCGCGATATTCTCTTTCATACAAATTGGAGTACCTAATGTCGTATTTTAGCATGCCAGGCCATTGGCTCGTCGCTCTGGCGACATGATTACAAAACAAATAAATAACGGGGGGGGGGGGGGGTTCTCCCTTTGATTTTCCATTCCCACTTACGGGGACATCTCAAATATGGGGATGAGAACCTGCCGTAAAAGTAAGCAGAGTCTCGCTTCCCGGTGGGATATAGTAATGGTGTAGGTTGAAATACTTCCCGCCAATGACGGGTCGTAACCTCTGTCTGAGGGGTCGTCGCATGAGCTGCTCGTAAATAAGGGCTATTATGCGAGGGCCACAGTGCCCCATTAATTGTCGTGGCGGCCGGGTCATTCAGGTTTTCTGCATGCCTAGGCTGGCTGGTAGTAATTCATTCGTTTATGGCTATATACTCTTACGAAAATCGTTCTGTGGGGGTACGGTGAAAACAGTCCAACAAACCGGATAATGTAGAACGGCGCTTTATTCTGGAATTGCACAAATTAGCATCACAAACAGACAGAAAATCACTAATAATAACAGTAACAGCACTCTCAATACCGCTTGTCGTCTATCAGCTTACTAGCTCGCATTGCGGATAAAACTCCAAAGAGAGATTCCAAAGACGTTCGCAATCCAAAGATCCCAGTCGATCACACGTTCCCAGGCGTTCATCAACTCCAGCTATTTATAAACTGCCCGACAGGGCGTGACGTCACATGGAATCATCGAGTACAGTCTGTATATCTCCGCTCCTGATAGAGATATCGAGAAAATTCTAGTACTTTTGAGGACCTTGATTTTGTCGCCGAAGTCAGGGGTTTAGACCTGGCCGCCGACGGCATTCCATAAGTACCCCTGTAAAACTCTCTTCCCAACCATAAGACTACCATTGCTGGGAAACAACATTCCAAGTTCATTACAATACTTATATAATACCGTGTGTTATGTGTTTAGCTCCATAGTATAGTGAAGAGAATCGAGTATGTATCTTAGACTTCTTCCCGCTGACTGACTGTGCCTAAAATTGGAATCAAATCTACACATTTAGTGCAAAAAGATCGTATTCTGAAGTTCAGTCATCTAGTTTGTTGCATTTTTGAGTCACACATATGCACCAAGTGACAGATCAACAGATAGCCAACTCTTTAATCCTCTGACTGTGTATCCTGCGATTTCCACGGGTTAGAATCAGGTCTATTTTCTGCTGAATCCTGCGAGTTTCACAGGCTAATGTGTTTACTTGATACTTTTATAACATCGGATCACATTAAACTAATAAAGCATTGCATATAAATAACAATTCGCTTGGTTCAACGGTATTCGAATACGTTTGCAAACATTGCATCTAAATAGTGGTTTAAAAAATACGCAGGCAGAGAGTTAAAAGATTGTGCTCAAAATCTGATACAGGTCCAGAATTCTAACAATAAAACTATACAACAAGTTTCCTCTGTTTGGCTCAATATACTTTTAAGCGATCGTGTTCTAAATCACACGGACGGACAGACAGCTAAATTTCCCGTAAATGGACTTCGTTCAAAAAGTCGATAGAAATCTAAATTTTTGGTGCAATATAGTATATCAAATTTGATTTGTCTAGATAGTTCCGTTTTAGAGTTACAGTATTCACGTACAGACAGACATAATTCGAAAAAAAAAAATTTCAGACTCGGGGAGGTCTAAAAAATGAAGATTCACTAAAATCTTGACATCGAACTTTTTGACGAGTGCAATATTTTCATTTCGCATAAGAAAAAGTCAAAAGTATGAAAAATATTTAAAAACCGAAGATATAAAAATTATCTATAATTTATCTCCCATAAACAAAAACAGTCAAATAATTGAGTACTAAAACGCTTCAGCGAAGGGAAATACTTTTAATCAAAAACTCTCAATAAAGGGGTCACGGACATAATTCAAACTCCACCCAACGCTTAAAAGCCATCCATTCCGCCGGCACAAAACACTCCAGTTAATGTTCCGTAATGCCATCCGTACACACACAAACAGTCCCAGTCAAAATTTAGGAGCATTTATGAGCTCGATAACAAGCGGGCTTAACCGGAACACACTGGGTGGGGGTTTAGCAAACGATATTATTGATGAGCCCCGATCCATTAATCAAGAAAGAAAGGGTTCGAAGGGGGTGTCGTTCGACGGAATGCACGAGTGAAAATCGAACGCCAATACGGGGAACGATGAAAAAATAATTCCCGTCTATAAATCTCTTAAAAGAAGAGAAATATATTCAACAGACTCTGGGAAATATTTTTTTTATTTTCTTACAGAGAAAATATTTTGGAAGGAAGAACTATTAAAAAGAACCAATATCATAAAAGAAGCATTTCATATCATTCTTGAGATAAATTATTCCCTAATGCGCCATGGGAGTTCCACGGTGCGTTGTCGAGAAATGGCACCTTGCCACTATTCTATGCCGAGACGTAGGATGGTTTGTTGTTCGATAGAGTTTAAAAATCGATACTTCCAGAAGTCTGTTATATTTAACAGTAGAGTTTCTCGACTAAAAATTGGGCGAACTTTTTGAAAATGGGCATTATCAAACATTTTTGGATCTGCACAGCATTGTTTTATGCAACCAGATTGCACGAAATGGATCGGCGATGATAATACTCTCCTCGAGTTTTTGTATACTACCACTTATAGATGTCATAGCGTGTCATTAAAAGTGATTTTGCCTGCGATTTAGGCAATTAAACGTCCAAGATTGTTATCATCGAATCGGTTTTTATTCGATTCTTCGATAAAAATCTTCCAACAGCATTCAAAATTACATTTCCAACTGATGTTTTAACATTGCTGTTTTTGCCATTTCGTAATTTTCGTGCTTTTTAGAGATTACTCCTGACATATTAGGCCGCGGTGGTAAATTCTCGGCTTTGGGGTCGGAGGGTTCCAGGTTCGAAAGCCGATTCCACTGAAGATTCGCCGTGTATGGGGCATGTTGGACGAATAAATCATACATAGTGGCCAAACGTCCTCACTTTGGTGTGGCGTGGAAGTTTGGAGAGGGGGTGCCAGCTCAGGTGTCGTCCTCGTCATCTGACCGTGGTTCAAAATTACAAGGTCCGTCCCAAAATAGCCCTCGTGTTGCTTCAAAACGGGACGTTAATATAGCTAAACTAAACCTGACATATTATCTGAGGAAAACGATTTGTACTCCATTTCACAATTCAGAACATATATCTTTCCAAAGATGCCCATTTTATTGCCGTGACGTTTTTAATTTCCCGTATATGAAATACACAAAGAGAAAGGATTGTGCTCATCAAAAAACTCGACATCCAGATTTTGGTGAATCTCCACCTTACAGACCCCCCTCTCCGACTCCGAAAAATAAATTTTTGGAATTACAGGTGTGTGTAAAAATTTGCATCACAATCATTATCTTTGTGAAATCTCACACATCGTCGCTTAACAAGCAACACCGCCCATCTCAATTTCTTGAAATTTCAAAGAGGAAGAAAATACTCAATTTTTCGCAACCAATAACGAATATTTCTGAATTTTGTTCACATGTGGTTAGGAAATGTGGTCTCATGTTCATATCGTGACATATTGCATCAGCCATGCAGTACTATAAAAGTGTCGCGGAGAGAAATTAAATTAAAAAATGTGCCTTGTTTATGGTTCTAACTGTGTAGACAATGATTTTTTCGATACGCTGAAAGTATCACCCCCAGAAACAATACAGAGTGTTGGTGAGAAAAGTTGTTTACAAAGGGGAGGTCAAGCATGCGAAAACGAATCATTTTTGCAATACAACATGGGGTCGGAAACGCAAAGAGCGACCTGTAAAGGGGGTTCTTTGTCAATGAATTAAATAAAAGAAAAGGATCCACCAAATCAAAAGTATAACACAAAATGAGTGGAATATAAATTTACAATGGCACGATAATCCATTTCCATGAATAACAACATTACAAGTCATATGCGACATGGCAGATGAGCTAATGGCAAGTAGGAGGCGGTATCAATAACAAACCTTTGGAATACTTAAATGTAAGTGTTAAGCTGGGCATTCATCTGTACTCCATTCCATTTGTCCCAAGACTGGGGATTTTTCCACCCATCAAGTCGAAAAAATGAGGCATGTCATTCACGGAGGCTCCAAAGTGCGAAACCCCCGCTCTTCGATCCCTCTATGCCTCCTCCTCCACACGGCGGATTTCCGATTTGCTAGCCTCGTCGCGAGGTCCCAATCTAGGCAGATCCTTTGATGTGCCGCTACCGTCGTATCGAGGCCCCAAATTGAAATCGGCGCATGAAGTGTTGGATTTGGAGTTCGTTGGAATTCCATCGTTTCGAATCATTTGTTCCAATTTCCATCGGTTTTTAAAATTGACGATTGCTTTTTCTTTCCCGTGTTCCGAAAATTCCATTTTGGAAGAGAGGTGAATGGCTGTTTTAAGGACTGGCCGTCTGAGGCGATACACACTTCCCATGCTGTTATTCGTGCAACTATGCTATTGTAAATTTGCATTCCACTCAATCTGTGTCGTACATTTCATCTTAATCTCCTGTACATTCAAATATGTTTAACCATTCTACTGTTATCGCTTCACAAAGTTTATTTTAGTAAGTTTTTTAATTATCTTTTTAAGAATATTTATTTATATCCTTTTAAGAGTATGCCTTTGCTGTTTTAAATGTTATTCCTTGAACCCTGTTTGTAGAAGAGTGCGTGTTTAAGTAGTTTACACCCCCCCCTTTTGTTATGTCTGTTCTCTTTTTATTGTTTCCTTTTTGCTTATTGTTTGTTGATAGTTGATCTTCCATTTTTAGATGTCACCCTATTGTAGAGAACATATTTAAGCAGTGCGTGTTGCTTTTGTATTTGTATATTTGGATTCATTTTTTTCTCTTTTGCTACCTTTGTTAGTTAGTTTTTATAGTTGTATTTTGGTTTCTTTTTTTCTCTCTTTTGGTACCTTTGCTAGTTAACACTTTGTATGTAAGATTTATACTGATAGCTTTAAGTTCTTCCATTCCCCTCCTTCCATGGTGCAGTTTATCAGAAGAAAAAGAAAATGTTGTTTAATGCTAGTTCATAACAATTTTGGTGTTGCTTTTTCCAGAATTCGAATGCTTAGAAAACAATCCGACCAATTTAAATCTTATTTCAAATACTTTTTAAATATTTCTTCTACTTTTTCTTATAGTTTAAAAAAAATCCAGCCCCCCCCCCCTTCCCATCCATTCCAAACTGGTCAAGAGCGATCTACTTTCTAGGAATGGGGATGTGACGTGGCGTAGTAGTGTACATTTCATCTAGTGTATCTATTTCTTTTACTTAATTCACTAACAAAGAGTACCCTGTAGCGCCCCCTTTTAAATTAGAAAAAATTAATCATTGTTTCCATACTATGTCGTAATATATTAGTAAAATTATTACTTCTAAATGAATTTGCATTAGAAGCATCAAATTTATAATCAAGAATTTCTATTAAATTTTCGATTATATGACTTCTATTTTATACGCCGTTTCGCGTCAGTCTTTTGAAAGATGTATAAAGGATACTTTTATGTTCTAAAATTTTATTTTCTCTTTAACTGTACCGATATTTCCTCGTTTGAACCACTTAAATTCCAAACTAAGTTATCAATCTTAATATGAAAGCCATTCATGCAAATCTGAACAAAAATACAAAGTAGATTAAACATTTTTCTTTTATCTGAAAAACGTAGAATCGAAACTATTCAAAAATAGCAACCTCTACATGACTTTAACGAGATCATAAGCAGTACGATTTCCGCCATTAAAGTAACAAAAGAACGGTCCAAACTTTCAGAAGGACTCGCTAAATCGTGCAGCCTGAAAGCTTTTCCCGCTGTTTCTTTTTTATCAGCCGTCTGAAAGATACTCACCCTCTCCTCCTCGTCAGACGAAATGGAAAGTGAAGAATTTAAGATATTTAGATTCGAGGCAAAATAGATTTTCACACGCCCACGTAAGTTGGAAGCTTGAAAAGGAGATACAAGCGAACAGATATTTTAAATGTGTATAGATTTACTGGCGTCTTTGAAAAGAAAATGGTTTCTAACACCGATCCACTGGGTTTTTTTTGGCAAAATGTATATTCTAGATGCTGTAGAAGTGCTTGATATTATAGGCGTTACAAAGAATGAGCAAAGGAAGAATCGTAATAACTTGAGCTTTTCAAAAAAATTGCTTATCAAACTAAGAAACAATAAATATAATAATTTAAAAAAAACTATACTTAACAAAATTACAATCAATATACCAAAAAAAAATTTTTTTTGATAAATAACCGCACAAGCGTGAGGAGCTGATAGAAAAATACATGAACTGAAAAATAAAAGTAAATTAAAATTTTGATCACATTCATAATATATCTAAATTTTTAATGAATGTTTTGATCGCATTCATAATATATTTAAATCCCCTTCCCTCGCCCCTTTTACTCGCCGCCACTGTATGGAGCATCAGAGTGATAAGAGAGCCCCGAGCATTTTTATGCATCAGCGAAAAAGGGAGAACAAGTCATTCTCAATGTTTTCTCAAACTTAAGCTGAGTTCACAATAGGTAAGCTGAATCACATTAGGTAAGCTGAGTCACATTAGGTAAGCTGAATCACCTTAAGTAAGCTCATTAGGTAAGCTGAGTTCACATTAGGTAAGCTCAT
>BGPR01003943.1:61152-90130 GCA_013235015.1 Araneus ventricosus
AAGTAAGCTCATTAGGTAAGCTGAGTTCACATTAGGTAAGCTCATTAAGTAAGCTGAGTCACATTACGTAAGCTGAGTTCACATTAGGTAAGCCGAGTCAGATTAGGTAGTTGTTTCGTCCGAATAACTATCTGCCATTATCCCGACAACGCTGTTCCAAGTGTTTACATCAGAGCAATAGAAGGATAATTGCAGAATGACAACGAATGCGCGCAATAATTGGCCTAATATGTAAACGTAACTTTGCACTAAATTCTCGATAATAACATTCCGGAATTCCTCCTGACGCCATTAATAACTTAATAAGCTTAAAAGAAAGCAAATAAATATATAAATAACCTGCATGAAACAATTTAATTTAAATAAAACGCTCAAATAAATTTCATAATGAGAATAATAGTCACGAATAAATGCTTTAAATTACACAATATGAAAAAAAAAACACTTGTAAAGACATATTAGCTGATGTGAAATCATAGTAAAGGACAATTCAAGTTCATATTACGCTGTAAGCTATGAAAGAATCACAGATGACCAACTAATACGCGCAATACAAGATTTTAATTTTAAAGAATTTTATTTCACAGAGTATCAGTTATTTGAATTTTATACTAAAACCTGTTGTAACGGGCCAACAACTTCTAAAACCTATCTTCTTCTATTCACTGTAAATATATTCAAGGCTACTTTGCTTCAACTTGAATTGTCACGGACTATAGATAACAGATAAACCGGCAGGAGGCTTCTCCTCTCGACTTGATAGTATAATTATACAATGTGACACGTTTAGTGTTTAGTTTCGTAGTGACAAGGAGAGAATCGAGAACGCATTTTGGATTTCTTCCCTTTGAGCCACCGAGTCGAAAATTTTATATAGTTCTACAATTTTGATGCCAAGACCATAAATCAAATTTCGATTTTCTTGTTTGTTGAGTTTTCGATTTATCACGTTCAAATGTGCACGAAAAGACAAATCATATGACGGATTTGGTCTAAACGTTTATACAGATCTACAAGTTTGGCGATAGAAACCACAGGCCAAATTTCATTAATCTAGCGAGTCATGTTTTCACATATATTTGGACGGACAGACACATAGATTTGCCGCTGAAGGATTTTGTCTAAATTTGATAGAAAGGTGGAAAGCCCACGTACCAAATTCCATCCTTCAAGCTCATTCGTTTCCGAGTAATGTTGAAAAACCGACGGGCAGACATAATTCTTAAAATATTTTTTTGGACTAAAGGAGGTTTAAAATATTGAGATTCATCAACCTCTCAAGGTTGTTAGTGACTATTACATTAAATTGTTTTTGTATGAATCGGATACGAGACAGCAAAGATGAAATCTTCTACATATGCATGGAATAAATTGTTTTCTAGGGCAAATAAAAAGATGACCCACTTGAAAAAAACACTGGTTTCATCAACTGCAAGCAAGTACGAAAATAAAGACAAAAAACACTTGTAAATTATTCGATGATGTTTGCTTACACTTCTCAACCCGGCAAAATAAACCGCCTACAAGTATTTAATTAAGCAAATACAAACAGCTCTTTTGCTAATACAAATAAATACAAACGGAACAAAGAATGCTACGGGGGAAACCAAAAAGAGAACGTGAAAGTTCATTAATACACAATTACTTGATTTTTTTTTACTTTAATTTTTTTTCTCCAGCTCGAAGATTAATTAACGCAGCGCTCATACTAAGAGGGGAAATCCATTCACAAATCCTCCAAAGATTCCTCAACTTGAAAGTGATAATACTAACCACGAGTATTTTATTCAAATGATTTTTCTCACTGAATTCTTGAAACTTAAAGTTTTACTAAAATTTAAAATCCCGAAGTGCACGAGCTATTAATGAACATTGCAAAAATAAATAGATTTATTTTAAAATAAAAAATAATAATGCCACTTCTGACGTTCTTTTACTTAACCATCATAATAAATCAATCAAATGCGTAAAAAAGAATCGTACTTCAAGTTGATTCTTTTTGCATTGTCTTCAAGCAAAATTAAGGCGCAAAGAATTAAAATATTATTAAAGCATCAAATTAATTGTGAAAGAAAAATAATTCTAGTTAAAAACTGCTAATATCAATTTCAAATAAACACAGAAAAAAAGAACAGAAAAAAATGCAGATGTAAACAGTTTTGTGCTGAAATAGGAATGAATTAATTATTGTGATGATATTTTTCTTAAAAAATTATAATAAACAAAAAATCTTTCAATTAAAAATTGTTCAATTATCTGGCCATTAAATTAAATCATTTTCAGCAGCATTAGAAAAAGAGTATTTGAAGTATTAATAAATTAATTATGAATTAAATTAATTGTGGAAGAGAGTAAAGAAAAATCATGTTATTTGAAAGAAAAAACCTGCTTTTACAATTCCAAATAAACACAGAAAGAAATTCCAGAAAAAAGTTTGCAAATGTAAAAAATTTTGTGCTGAAATAAGAATGAAATTGTTCTCCTGGTGATATTTTTCATAAAAATTTTAAACAAAAAATTTCTGAAGGTAAAAATTGTTCAATCAACCGGCCTTTAAATTAGGTCATTTTGAGCTGCATTAAAATTATTAAGAAATCAACTATGCATTAAACCATTTACGAAATAGGGAAAATAAATTATTCCATTCAGAAAAGGAGTCATTGGTTTCATCAACTAAATACTCTCGTCCTGTTGCCACTTCAGTACATAAAAATAAATATAAAAATTCCTCTTGGTAATTTACTTGAAGATATCCACTTATCGTTCTTAACTCAGCAAAATGAACCGTTAACAGCTACTTAATCAAATAAATACAAGCTCTCGTTCCCCAAACACAGCAAGTCTCCAAACACAAACACAAAACGAAGAATGCTCGAGGAGAACAAAACAAATAAAAGCTGATAGTTCCTCCATACACAAGTACTTGACTTTTTTTCTCTCCTTTCTTCTTCCAAAGATTAAATAAAAGTAGCGCACACAACAAGGAGGAACTCCAAGTTCACCACTCGCGAATCCCCAAAAGATTTCCCAACTTGAAGTGGCAACAGTAGCGAGAGTATTTATGCAGACGATTTCGCTCAGTGAATATCTGGCAACCGCAGATAGTCACGTATGAAAATGAATCGATAAACTAAACAGCGTGGAAAGCCAATTGCAGAGGGAGGGGAGATGTTATTAGGATTCAGCGGGAAAACCGACCACTGCCACGGTTACGGTTAAAACGAATTTAGGAGCGTTTCGCCTTTTCTCCCGAAATAGTTTGGGGAAAACTGAAAGAAGAGCTGCGCGACTGGGATATTAAAATTTGAAGGGCTTAATTACTGGGAAAGTCTGGGAAGAGCCGTCGAGTATTGATTCCTGAAAGCTATCAGTAATAATTTTAGGAGAATGTTCATAATAGTTTCGTAAATAATTCCGGGGAGTCATTTCGCGCGCGCTGCATCAGAAGTATGGAGTACATATTTCAATAATTTAATCTCTTCAGATACCTCAATATTTTTATTTCTGTAACCGAGTCTACATCTTTTCAGTAACCTTGGCTGCATATAACAGAGAATATTTCACCGGAGACAGTTCACGTGACATCTGTTACACGACTAAATTACTTTATTACATTTACGGCATAAGGTAGAAAAGATTAAAAAAGAGGGAGTGAGAGACAATTTGATTAAACGATTACAGTTTTTAACGTAGGACTCCGTTCCTCTCACTGCGGTCTCAGGAAGGAGTTTGATTCACACTCCAAAACGCCACAAAACTTGGTATGGGAGATCCACTATATCTCGGTAACTACACATGTTAAAAACATAACTAATGTCTTATTTTACAGATAAAGGGTAACAACATAAGTTACAATAAAATTTGAAAATCGGAATTGTAGTTCAGCGACTACCGAGTCGCAAAGTTGGGCAAAAATACGCATGAATTGGTGACGCGATCCTCTATATCTCGGTAACTACATATGTTAAAAACATAACTAATGTCTTATTTTAGAGGTAAAGGGTAACAACAGGAGTTACAAAAAAACTTACTTAAACTTAAAAACTTACGAGAAACAAAAGAGACATCCGAGTAAAGTAGTCCTACGCCTGATCTATTTGCTTTAAAGTCTTAAAAATTTGCTTTTAAATTGAATAATTGGATCTTTTTTGCATTTAATCCAGTTTCTGAAATCTTAAGAATATTTTATACATGGTAGTTAGGAAATTATACATATACGCACGAGATATCTGCTTTTAAACTCAATATGAGAAACGGAAAAATGCGTACAAAACGCTTAGAGGATTAACATCAGCGGCTGTTTGAAAAGACATACACCCGTCGTATTTTTTAATATTTATTTTCCACTAAACATTTAATTTAAAGGAAAATTATAATCACTTTCTCATATACGAAGTAAACAAAGAAAAAGTATTGTAATCGTCAGGAAATTCGATTTAGACATTTATGTTTTAGACCTCTTTTCGGAATTACGTCCATCTGTTTTGGACACCATAACTCAAAAGTCGAACGAGCTAGGCCAGTGATGAGCAAACTTTTTAGGAGTTGGCAAAAATATATATATATATATAGCACCAATATAAATTATAAACTCGATAAGGACTCAAAAGATAGTTAAAAATTCTTTAATACTAATGCGATGAATGAAGTTGTGACTACATTTCTAAAAGCTATATTGTGCAATAAATATAGCTTATTGCTATAAACATAGCATTTCTAGCCAATAGCTATAAAACTTCTATACTACAACCTGCAAGCGGTCGTAATTTGCCCATTACTCAGCTAAGCGAATCAAATATGGTATGTGATCATTATGTCAAGATTACAGATCTGTATCAGTTTGGTTGCAATTCGTCAACGAGTTGACTGTCTATCATTATGTCCTCCGAGTGCACGTGAACACGATAGCTAAAAAATACTATGATCTAGAAGGAGGAAATTTGTTATTGGTTTTATCATCATTTAGATTTTGTCTCCCCCAGGGGGGCACGGTGAGTATACGGATGAGTGGTCGTCTGATAAGTAAGTGAGCACTGGCTTTCCCTGGGAGTATAGAATGTGGGGGATGAGTACCTCCACATTCTATACTCCACATAAAATGCTATGAGCTGGAAGGAGGAAAATTTTTATTGGTTTTTATCATCATTTAGATTTTGACTCTCCCGAGGGCACGGTGTGTATACGGATGTGTGGTCGCCGGATAAGTCTTTCCTTGGGGGCATAGAATGTGAGGGTTGAGTACTTCCCACCCATGATAGTGCCTCCTTCGGGAGGGGTTGGGCCGTGGCCTGGTGACAGGATATTAGGACTCCGGCCTCAGTACTCGAGCTATAGCATCGACTGTCATTTAGAGACGCCATATGCTAAGGCAGGCCGGGGTTAGCTCCTTTTGAGGTTATCATCTAAATTCTAGATCTACATCAGATTTTGGACTTTGTTTCCGAGGCGGCAATTTGTTGGACTTTGTATTCGCGATTATTCAAAAACGCAACAAACCAAATAAACGAAATTTGGTACATTGTCCTGACACAAAAACTGCATTTATATATCAAATTTTAGACCTAATCGAACAAAGTGAAGATGTCCATGATATATATGTATTTTCTCACTATAATGATGCAGCTAAACACAAAACGTGCCATATTGGGTAAGTATGCGAGAAAGTCGAGAAAAGAACACTCCCTATGGCCTTAACCCTCTGATAACCAATGATACAAACATTTAACTGATGATTAATTTCCAGTTACTCCATTCCAATTAAATTTAATAAAATATCGAAATCACGAGGCATATTTTTTTTGTTAAAGCGTATCTGAAACGTTGCTGTAAAAGCATACTCCAATAAATGAAACAGAATTGTAATGCGTTACAAGAGAATCAATACTATATGTTATCAGAAATATAAAGTGAA
Organism: Araneus ventricosus; assembly: GCA_013235015.1. Taxonomy (NCBI): domain Eukaryota; kingdom Metazoa; phylum Arthropoda; class Arachnida; order Araneae; family Araneidae; genus Araneus; species Araneus ventricosus. Next base: position 67,064 of record BGPR01003943.1, read on the forward strand.
AAGAAATGGAAATTAATAATCAATTTAAATTTTTATATTACCAATAACTGATTATAATTTGATAAAAAATGTCTTCAAATATTTGTTATCTTAAAAAAAATATGCTAGTAACGTAGATTTTTCTTATTTTTTTATTTCCATTTAATTTTAATTTAAATAAAAAAAAATCAAAGGAGAAGTTTTGGATTAAACTGTAAGAAAAATCTAAATTTAAGACCAATATTTCTTCTTTCCACATCCCTTTGATCTACTGGACCCAAAATTCGAAATAGAATTTCAAGACAGCACATCACATTTCACTCAGCTAGCTCACTGTGTTTTGGAATAATAGTACAGGGTTATTCAAAATGATGTACGGTATTTTAAAATACTATAATATATACTCATTTTTAAACATACACTTACCAGCACGGGTTTAAAATGAAGGAAAATTCAAACATTTTCTTTCTATGCATTATAAATGTTCTATATGGTTTCCTCGTGTCCCACGGACAACGTCTAGACAGTAGTCTAGTTCTTGCCGAACTCGTTTCGGTATGTCTGGTGTTACCAAGTTCAGAGCATGCATGTTTTTAGATGGTCCAAGTTGAGTGGTAGCAGTGTCACATGCGCATTGCCTTTCTCAAAGCCCCACAAGAAAAATGACGTTAGTCTAAAATTACAGGTTCAATTTACGCAGACTGCAGGATTCAAAACGCCTTTTCTTGCCGCGACGCCATTTTTGCTTACAGATCTCGTAGGGCCACCACAACTTCCTATTGGCCAAGATGAATTTGAAAGTGTTTCAGTTTTCCTTCATTTTAAACTCGTTCTGTAAGTCTATGTTTTAAAATGAGTTGATTATAATATTTTAAAATACCGTACATCATTTTGAATAACCCTGCATTCACATACGCAGAAGCACACCTAAGCGATCGACCGACCGACAGTCAACCAGTGGGCGGATTTGGTCCAAAATCTGAAACAGATCTATAATTGTGGCGAGACACTTCGTATGCCAAATAATCCATGTACCTTTCTGCATTTTTGGTTTACCCAGTTTACGTACACACGATAGCACAGACAGACAATTCCAAAAGCGTTTGTTTTTTTTCGGACTCCGTATGGTGTCTAAATCGTAGATAACAGTGAAAATCTGGAGGTCGAATTTTCTGACGATTGCAATACTTCTCTATTTGTATACTTGTATACATCGTATACGAGAAAACAAAATCGTCTGGTATGGCATCTGGACCACCAAAAAGGAAAAAGGTTCATCTTAGTAACCGCAAACGTACATGATGTCCCGAAAGGTCGTTTACAAGCTTTAAGGCTGGAAATTCACGACAGCTCCACTCTGCGCAAATTCGATCGCACCACGCCAAAACCGGTCGCCAATGCGAAAAACCGATGAAAACGGAAACGGCGTGGAGCGGAAGGTTGGATATCCAACGGGTCTGGATATACCACCGGCGTGTGGCTTACCGAAGAAATTGGAGAAGGCGAGGGTCGGAAATCGGAGTGACTGGTAGTAGATGGATTTGATTTTCGTTTAGCGGTCGTAAATGCCCTGCCTAAATGGATAGGCTAAAAAATGGAATGGCGGAGTGGAGCAGTTGTGAATGACCGGCTTAAGGGTAGGACAGGCTTGCAGAAAAAAGTCATTTCTGCTATAGAATATGGGAATGGAAATGCAAAGGGAGGGAGAGGCATTACAGGAGCTCATTGTCAGTGAATTAAGTAAAAGAAAATGATACACCAGATGGAATGTGCGGCACAGATTGAATGGAATATAAATGCACAACAGTTCAACAACACAGGTGCATGAATAACAATATGGGAAGCGTGCATCGCTTCAGACGGCAAGTCCTTTGGACACTTTCTCTAAAGGTTTGTTGTTTCTTACTTCGTCCTAATTGAGATTTTTGTATCTTTTATGTTGAGCACGACTTGTAATGTTTTTATTCATGCAACTGGGTTATTATGCTGTTGTGAAGTTGTATTAAATTAAATTTATGTCATACATTTCACCTGGTGTAACTCTTTTACTTGATTCGCTGACAAAGAGTCCTGTAGCGTCCCTCTCTTTGTGTTTCCGACCGCATTTTCTATTGCAAAAATGATTTCTTTCTGCATGCTTCACATACCCTTAAAGTTTTTAATCGACCTTTCGAAACACCCTGTACTACTACAGGCAGCTCGAAAAATCTTATTCAAAATATCAACTTATTTAAGGAAAAAAACAAACCTATAACGTTGACCTCTACCATCCTAAAGCAAATCAAAACGAGCACTAATTCTCCTAACTCTTTATCGTCTCGAGCAACCGTGGTCTCCGCATTCCGATGCCCTACGAGGCTGTCCTATTCATTCCTCAATTAGTTCTTCCATTTGTTACAAATAAGACCGGGCGGTTATTATGCCATTTGGTCCGCTCGAGTTTTATTTGTGGAGACCAATAAAGGGGATTTATAGGAACATTCATTCTCTTCATCGGCGAATATAACTCTTTAAATGCTGTAAAGAGCTCTTTGAAGGGGCTACATGATCACGGCATTAGAAATGATTGGAGAGTTATTGTGGAGCCTAATACTTCAATTAATTTTGATGCATCTTTGGTCGTGAATGATGCTTTTGCTCGCTATAGATTTGGAAATATACAATGCTGTTATTCATCAATAAAAGAAATTTGAACCTCTAGTTCTAAACATTGATGCATGATGATGTTTTAGGCCTAATTCCTCCGCCTTGTTTGCGTCTGACTTTGTTGCATCAGCCGTAGCATTCTGGCTTAAGAGTTTTACATCGCACAACTTACAAGAAGGATGTCAGTCTAGAAACATTATGTTATAAAGCAATACTTATTTAATCGCCTACGTTTTCTTAATATTATTTTGTAGTCGCTTCTGAATCAAGTTAACAAATTCATAAAAATTACATAAAAATAATGCGAAATGAGGGATACGTCAATTAAATTTGAAACAAAAGTACGCAAGTAAGTCTTGAAAATTAAATATTTTGGAAATGTAAATTTACTTATTTTTTGGGTTGCAGGTTATACTGGTAAAACCAACTCCATAACGGAACAGACTACTGAACATTTCCAAAGCGAATGAATGGTAAATATTTATTACATCAGCCGTTGTACAATGATTCTTGAACAAATTATTAAAATTAAAGAAAAAATATAAAAATTAGATAAAAATTATTAAAATTAAATCAAAATTATTAAAATTAAAGAAAATTATTTCATTTTAATAATTTTTCTTTAATTTTAAGAAAATTATTAAAATTGAAGAACAATTATTAAAATTGAAGAAAAATTATTAAAATTAAAGAAAAATAAACTTCTCGGAAGTGAAATTGGTATCACAAAAAACTAACTCGTTGAATTTTAAAGAGATATAAAAATGGATTTTGAGCGATAATATTTTCCGCAGTTATTGAGAAAAAACATTAAAATTTTGATTAATTTTTGACTAATTAAAAATCTAATAAAATTTTTGAAAACCCTTCATTAGTGAGTACTTATTACCCAAGAAGCAACCACATGACAAATTGCTAGCTTTAGGTCGAATAAATATGCCCTATAGTACACATTTTGAATGATTTTTGTATCAACCAGTTTACTTAAAGTATGCCATTATCATGTTAATATTTTGTTTTATATTAGAAAAGTTTAATGCAAAAATTGAATGAAAAATCATGGCGACTATGAAATTAACTATACTAAGAATAGTAAGCATACTTTTATAAAATAAATTATGTAAAGGATTGCAAATACCGGTAGGTTCAAATGTTACAAAATTTAACTATAGGGGAAAATGGACGAATAATCTATAGAGTAAACTTTATTCAATTGGCGTGGTATAATAATTGAACTATAGTCGAGATGAATATTAATTACGATTTGTAACTGGTATAGTAGAGCAATTTACTCTAACAATTCTCATAAACACACTAATGTCAATTTAATTAATACATAGAAGGTAAAAGGTCTATGGTAAAAGCCAGTTAGTCGGAATTTGAATTCAGGACACTGGTTAGACGGAGGGGACGTGTAATTGGTTTTAACAAAATTCAAAAATATTGTAAATAAATAAAATAGTTAACTCTTTGAAACATATCTAATATCTGCAAGAGATATGAAAAAAGAGTATAAATAATGTACTTTGCTATGGCTTTTACTATTTTTTCTTCACGCTGATTCATCCACACTGATCATATTAGGATGATAATATCGTTATGAAAATCGTCCGGTGAAAACAGTCCAACAAGCAGGATAATTGACAATTACGCTTTATTTAAGGAATATTCCAGAAAACTCGGAAAAATTTTATTATGATTTATTAATTCTTATGTTTTATTTATTTTTTATGATTTATTTTTATTTTATTATGGTTTTACAACAATAATTCTAGAAAATAAATTATTTAAAAGCTACTTTAAAGCCGAAACTCTTCCAAAAAAAACTAATGCTGGCAGGATAACGTACGGAAATGTCACTACTTAGCTATGGGTTTTACTATTTTTTCTTCACGCTGATTCATCCACACTGATCAAATTAGGATGATAATATCGTTGCGAAAATCGTTCGGTGAAAGCAGTTCAACAAGCAGGATAATTGACAATTACGCTTTATTTAAGAAATATTCCGGGCGGAGCAATTTTATTATGATTTATTAATTCTTATGTTTTATTTATTTTTTATGATTTATTTTTATTTTATTATGGTTTTACAACAATAATTTAAGAAAATAAATTATTTAAAAGCTACTTTAAAGCCGAAACTCTTCCAAAAAAATTAATGCTGGCCGGATAATGTACGGAAATGTCACTACTCTGCTTATATCTGTGAATTATCAAAATTATCTCTCAAAACCCATAATCCGTTTACTAAAAACCCGAATTATTAGGTTGAAGCAAACAGCGTAGAGATATTTTCCATGGCTTTTATAAGTATTTACAAACAACCCAAAAAGTCTCAAAAAAAATAACTTCTCACAAAAATGGAATTGAAAAAATGCATAAGGATTTACTTTCAATATGAATTTCCTATCAAAATAAGTAAGCAAATATGTTTACCAGCAAGCTACCCATTCACATGATATATATGCTACCATATCAGCCGTGTTATATATTTTTTCTTCTAAACATAGAATATTATCTGTTACAAAGATATATTTCAAGAAACAAGTTCTACATAAGGTTTTCTTAGATAATCCATATTTATTCTATATTTTTTCCCCGACAAAAAAATGAATAAAAAGGAATTCTTGGTGGAAGTGATTTAGTTGAGTGTTGCTATTCGTTTCAAAGATCTATTGTTTCTCGAAACGGCCTCAAGAATAGCACATTTTCCAGCACTGATGGCTCCAAAACTCGAAAGTCTGGCTATCATAAGAAATAAATGTTCTCCAAGTGGAGTATGGATGCAGTAGCTTCTGTATGCTCAGAAAAAAGAATATCTGTTCATGGTTAAATTATCCCATAAACACAACGAAATTAAGTGAATTGTTTTGGCAGAGCTCCAAGAAAGTTCAGTTCAGCTTTTGGAGACGTTTCTCTTCATTTTTTGGGTAGGGAGAGAGATCTCGGGAAGTTCTTTGTGTTATTCGAGTGTTGCCCTCTGTATGTAGAGCGTAAAAATATGCATTTATTTGTCGAAAAACGCAAAAACTGGGAATGAAGGCTAGACGTCATTGTGGAGTTAGTTATCAGTCATTTTCTTATACTGATCGCTCCATAAAAGAATGTTTCTAAAAATAAAATCATATTCTGTGAATAAACATTTTGGATAAAATAAGTTTTCTCATCCCTACGTTGCCATTCTGTCGCTTTGACGCCTCTTAGCATACAATGACGTATCTGAGCATAGAATTGCAAAATATCTACACTATTAAAATCCTATTGTATGTATGTCCAGCTGTCTTCTCACGAACTTGTGAACGGAGAACCGCACCGAAAGTACCGAAAGATGGGAAATAATCCAAGGAATCCATTTCGACCTTTTAAATTCCGAAATTTTAATCATTAAAAAGATATTAATTAAAAACTAATTTATACTTTCAATTGTTGCAGCGCAATTCAAATCGTTTCTATTGTTTAAACAAATATTAAATTGCGTGTTTCTCTTTCATTGTTGAAAGTAGCAATAATACAATGTGGATGGCGATTTTGGTAATTGATACAAAGAAACAGAGAAATCAAAATCGCTCACATAGGGTTTTTACTAAAAATGTTTTTTTCCCCGTGAGATTTAACTTTGAGATTTCATGTATGTATTGCATTTTGCTTCATGCGTTTATAAACAGGAAGCGGGAATAAGAAAAAATATGGATCTCCAGCATCGCTGGTTTATCTAAGCGTTTGTGTCACATGACCTCACTTCTTCTCTCCGCCAGGGAATGGCGCATTATTTGAGATAGCTGCATGGCCCGGCGTTGCACGGACTAAGTTTGGTATTAAAATCCAAAATTAAGTAAAAGTAACAATTAAAAGACAAAAATCACTGGACGCACTTTATCATTTTAGGTATCCTTTACATCAGGGCTTCTCAACCTATGGTAATTACATTATTTTTGATGGCGCAATTTTTACACAAAATATTTAAATGAAAATAAAATGGTGCCATTTCCAATATTTTGTTTTAATCTTTATTATTGAGATACAAATATATATATTTTTGTTTTTGCTTCCCTCCTCTTAAACTGGCGACAATGGCAACGGCTACATTGGCTATATACTAGTTACGTCTCTGAGGTTACTACTGAAACCAAGAATTAGCTAAACTTTTTAATGGCTTTTAACACATCACATCTTTGCGAAACTGGATTTTCAACTATACTATTAACCCCTTAACTGGTTTGTTTTCTCAACTATCATATTAGATGGCACCTTCTATTTTGGGAATAAGTTGCCACATAATTTTTGTATCGAATTATAACGTCTGTGAATTACTTTGTTTAAGTTTTTAAGTTCAAAATTGCGACAAATCGATGGGCGTATGGGCAAACCAGTTAAGAGGTTAACTGAAAATAAATATGGGACACGGTTGCAACTTGAACCTGACTTACACTTGAAATTTAATGAAGCTAAAGCCCGACGTATCGAAACTGGTTACAATGAAACAGGCTTATTCGTCGCATTAATCCCTCATCAATTAATAAATCTTAATATTTGCTATACACTACTTTTACTACAAAATAGAGTATATTTATATTTATCATGAATTAAAAGTTTTATTACAGAATATAATTTGATAAAAAAAATTTAAAATGTTCTATTCTTTGATTATAAACACTTCATTTCGGGTGCACTGCTTTTTAATCGAAAACTGCTTCTAAAGATGGAACATATATTTTTGATTCTTATTTATTCGGATTCAAAATTTTAAAAAGTTTGATAACCACTGCTTTACGTTCTTATGCAGATAAAAGAACTAAACAAGATGCGTTCTTTAGTTAGGTGATTAGTTTAGTTATATTAACGTCCCGTTTTGAAGTAACACGACGGCTATTTTGGGACAGGCTTCGTAAGTTTGAACCTCGGTCAGGGACGAGGGCGACATCTGAGATGGCATCCATTCTCCAAGCTTCCGCACCACACCAGCGGGAGGACGTTTGGCCTCTTACGTATGATTTAACATACAACTGGCCCACATACCCGGTAGATCTTCAGTGGAATCGGGTTTTGAACCTGGATTCCTCTGCCCTCCAAACCGGGACATTACCACTAGGCGAAGGGGGGGGGGGGCTAATTAGGAGATTAAATAAAATTCGTAAGTTAAGGTGTTAGGTTGTTAAACGTTTTAGTTAAACCACAATTGAAAAAAATGACTTGTAAATAACATAAAAAGAATGACAGTTACAATTAATAAAATTTAACAGATTATTAAAAATTTATCTTGAATTAATTAAAAATTAATTAAACCCTTTATATTATACAGAATGGAGCATATGCATCATATTCTAATAAATACAAAAATAAACAATAGAAAATTAAAAAATGTTAAAAACAATCGAAAATTAAAAAAAACATTAAAAAAGAAAAAACTAGAAAAAAATATGAAACAGAAGTAATCAACGATGATAACAATACACCTTTTTGCGCGCCAAAACGCAACAGTATCCAGTGATTACATCATACATTTTACTACAACTAACCAACCCATCACTAAAGAATTAAACAATAAAAATTCCCCAATAAAAAGAACGAAATGTTAAAAATAATAATCTCAATCTTCATTATTTCCATTATCTAATACTAATAGTTCTGTGAACAGTAGATTTCACGTCTAAAAAATCTAAAGCAGGCCATTGACGTGTCCTCCAAAATGGAATTTTTGGAACATGGGAAGGAAAAAGCAATCGTCAAGATCGAAAACCTACGAAATTTGGAACAACCAATTCGAAACGATGGAATTCAAACGAACTCAAAATCCAAGACTTCATGCGCCGATTCCAATTTGAGATCCCGATGCGAGGCTAGCGGCGCATCAAAGGATCTCACTAGATTGAGACCTCGCGACGAGGCTAGAAAATCGGAAAACCGCCGAGTGGGGGGAGGAATAGGGGATCGAAGAGCTACGGTAGCGCACTCTGGAGCCTACGTGAATGACGTGCGTAATTTTTCGGTTAAAATGGATGGGGGAAAAAACGGGCTTAGGACAAATGGCGTAGCTAGCCTTCAAAGTAAATGCCCAGCTTAAGATCTGCTCTTCATCGCAGTTTTTAAAGGTTTCACCAGTGTTCTCTTCCCACAAACTGGAAGGGGTTAGAGGGAGAGGGGATGCATCCTCTCTCACACCTTCGCTCTCAGTAGGTCAGCAACACACTTCTATAACATTATTTTTAACCTATGCCCTTCGTTTGTCGGTAGACCATGAGAGTTACGTCAAAAATGTACTGGGAGAAAGCTGTAGAAAGTTTTACATTCGAGAGTGGAGGTACTCTTCAAATTCTTATAGCGTGAACCGTTTGGCTAGAATCGTTGGAAAAAAGCTGGGTATTACATAAAACGGAACTACTAAAATGGCGACCATCTTGAAATGGAATCAAAAATTAAAAATCCTTGCACATATGTCATTTTCAATGACGTCAAGGAGCATTCATGCCAAATTTGAAGATAATCGAACAACGTGCTTGGTCGTTACTGCTTAACGAATAAATTTACAGGCAAACAGGCGAAATGCGGAACTGTCGAGTTAAACCTTAAAAGCCTGAAGATTTTTTAAAAATTGATTTTAAAATGGTTTTCGACTTTCCTTTCTTGAATAAAACATAGGAGAAATATTTTGTAAAATCCTATTTTGTTTTAAGAATGGTTTATGGCTAAGAAACAGTTTGTTGCCAACTGACAACACTGGGCTTTATTTACGAACAAAAATTCCTTGATAAAATTCTAAAATTTCAAACACAGATTAATTATAATAAATAATAACACGGATAAGGAATTTCCTTCAACAATGCAGAATAAAATATGGTAATCTCAGGCGTACAAACAAATCTAAAAATTTGCAGCATCATGTGAAAAATATTAATTTATTTTTATTTTTTATCAGCACTCAGTCTGCCATCGTCTATATGTTGTAAATTGATTTGATAAAATTTCTCTATTCTTTTGGCAACAACGGCTATTAGAGCTTCAGTCGTATTCTCAAGATTTTGGAAGACAAAATTGGGTATGTCGCTTAACGGCAATACTGAGCCATTAAGGGTTAAAATAGGATTTCTGTTCGCTCGATGAATAAATAGATACGAATAAACTGTTAGTTGCTGCTTTTATAAAAAAATATTTGTCCATCGAACGACTAGTTAATTTTTTTCCTTTCATCAAATTCATATACAGCTGAAAATACTTATATACGTAATTTACGATAAAATTCACGGAATGATCTTCCAGCATTCAACATTACATAACATGCAATCTATATAAAATACGTGAGGAAAAAAAAACTCTCTTAAATACAGAAATGGAAGTAAATCAACATTTGGTTCCATCCTTTGTATACAAAGCAAATCGAGAAAGAGATCTAAATAGAGAAAAATACAATCGCTTTCGATGCCTTTGTTCTAATCTTTTGTAAACACAGGAAATTGATGAAACGTGTGGAGACACGTCTCACACATTGTGTGAGCGGAACGATGACGATAAATTTATTTTGTCATCGATGTAATAGGGAATATTACACAAAAGCTTCGCACGTAATCTTAACCAGTATCACATCTCAGAAATATGAACCGCTCAAATCGTGTGTTCTTGTGTCGTGATAGGTAATCTTTATTCCACATTTCATTGGATTTTCTTTTCTAGGATTGAAAAAGATTATAACTCTTTTTTTTATATCTAGAACATTCTTTCACGAAACGAAATAAAAAGAATGATTCGTAAAATGAATAAAAGGCGAGTTGAGGGGTTGGTTTAAAAAATGAGAATGTACTTTTTATAAGATGAAATAAAAAATAAATGCGAACAAATATGATATATATTTTACTTTTAAGGTATTCTTCAAATTAAACCACCAGTTCGATTAATCGATCATTCAGGTACTTTTTATAAGATGAAATATAAAAGAAATGCGAACAAAATGATAGATACGTTACTTTTAAGGTATTTTTAAAATTAAATCACCAGTTCGATTAATCGATCATTCAGGTACTTTTTATAAGACGAAATAAAAAGGAAATGCGAACAAATGATAGATATGTTACTTATTAAGGTATTTTTCAAATTAAATTAACAGTTCGATTAATCGATAATTCAGGAACTTTTCATAAGATAAAATATAAAAGAAATGCGAACAAATATGATATATTTTATTTCTAAGGCATTTTTCAAATTAAGTCATCAGTTGGATTAATCGATAATTCAGCCAATCTTGCCGAATCACGAATATTTTCAGTTCAATTTTAACCCCTTCCCCTACCATTTTATTCAACCTCTAATTAGATGACATCGCTTATTTGGGATATTTTTTATTACTTCAATCTATTTAAGATGGTAAAGGATACATGAAACATTTAAGCGTGTCCAAATGATTTTTGTAGCTAAAATTAATTGTTAAGTTGACTTAATTACGGATTTAAATTGCAAAAATTTTGTAATTCGATGCACGTGTCAGACATGTTGTTGAAAACGAAAGGGTTTTAATCCTTTGCAATCAGCAGATTTCGCTGATGGGAGCACCAGCAGGTCGGTGAAAATTTAGCGTTTCACAGTTGCTTTTCCGTACGGGATTTAAAATCAATACATGGATATTAAAACACACAGGATCTGTTGAAATTTGCGTGATATTTTGCAAAACAATCCCTTATATGAAGTCCTGGCTTCCGAGTACAGGTATCTGCAAGAAATCATGATAGACATCATTGACCGGAAATTATTAATTTGCCTTCATTATGCTGACTATGGCGTCAATTTATTTGAAGTCGTATGAAGAAGTGCAGTGCAGTTATCTAATTTTTAAGTGTTCATCGTTTTACGATTTGCTGTGACGTCAAGTACTTTCTCCTCCGGAGACATGAGCAATGGATATCAAAATTTAATTGGTTAATTACCATAACAGCGTGGCGTCCTGTATTGTGGGAATTCTTCTGTACATAAATATAAGGTAAACAAATCAAATAGCACTGAGTTGCCCTCCAAGGTCACCGGGTTTCACGCCGGTGGATTTTAACGTAAGGCTACGTTCCTCCCATTGGGGTCTCAGGAAGGAATTTGATTCACAAGACAAAACGCCTCAAAAAACGTTGTATGGGAGATCCTCTATATCTGGGTAACTACATGTGTTAAAAGCATAAGTAATGTCTTATTTTAGAGATAAAGGGGAACAATAGAAGTTACAAATAATTTGAAAATCGGAATTGTAGTTCAGCGTTGTTGTAGCAAAGTTGGGCAAAAACACGCATGAATTGGTGCCGCGATCCTCTATATTTCGGTAACTACATATGTTGGAAACATAACTAATGTCTTATTTTAGAGATGAAGAGTAAAAACAGAAGTTACCAAAAAATTATTAAATAATGTATGTTACTTTCCATATCATCGATCGATCCTACACAGAATTGTAACATATCCACGCACCATTGAAGAATTCAAAGCAAACGAATTGACATTGTAATATATTTTATTAAGAAATAAAACAATTTCCATTGTGACCTTAGTTTCAATTTATTTCGCCAATTTTCCATACATTAGTATTTCAGAGAAACTGAAGAGAATTGAGAGTAACTTCGAGAAACAAAAGAGAATCACGAATAACTTCAAGAAACAAGAGAATCCGAGAAGCCTCGAGAAACAAAAGAGAAACCGAGAAACTTCGAAAAACAAAAGAGTCGGCGAGAAAAGTAGTTCTACGCCTTTAACATCAGCGGCTCTTTGAAAAAGACAGCCTCCCGTCATTTTTTTTTATGTGGGGACTGCAGTTCTACCTGCCGGTGTTGCCAGCAGTACCAGAACAATAACGGTCATCAGTTTGAACACATATGGTAACTGACAAGATTCTGCGGATGTATAAATTGATATGATTTGGGGAACTTTGATGTGCAGGGTGATTCAAAAGTACTGAACAACACTGAAAAATCAATAATTCGCGAACGAATCACGATATAAAGAATGGAAATAAAACCAGATTTGTTTAACTTGATAATGTTTATAGGCTGGACACTATCTGTATACTGTGGGATGAGAGATGCACGATACAAAAAAAATTATGCAAAACGCTATATAGGGCTGAGCCGTTGGACAATAGAGAGCTACCAAATTTGTCACATTGTTACGTCTAGGGTAGTAGGTGTTCACTAAGCGAGGATTTTTCAAGCTTTAAATTAATTTTTAATTAATTTTTTTGAAATTTTAAAATTTTTTCCTCAATAATTTCGGATATCATCACATGAAAACAATTTTTAAACCACTTTAAAATAGAAAAAAAATTCGACGGTAGGCTGTCTCTTCGAAACGGCAGCTGGAATTGAGGGGGCCTAGACTTGCTCACCTTACTCAACTGTGACTAGAGAGTTCTATGTAACTATTAACTCTATAGTCTACAGTGACTATTAGTCTAGTGTGACTATGTAAAATATTCTTCGTGATTTTCACCAACTTTGCAGCTCGACTGTGAATAAACCGTAATTACAAATTCTAATGTTATTTTCGCAATCTTCAATTTCAACCTTTCTGTGTTAAATGAAACTAAAACCAACTCTCTATATTATTTGGTTGCGGAGCTATAAGCGTTTAAAAATACAACGAAAAGCGTCATAATTTTTTCCTTTCCCAACACACCATTAGACCACTATGGAGAGACGCAAGTCTACGTCTAAAACTTTTCAGTGATACCAATTTCATTTCTGTACAGTCTTTTCTCTAATTTTAATAAATTTTTAAAATAATTTTAAGTATATATTACAACATTTTCATCGCGTCGGTTACTGCGGATATATATACGCGTGTTGTTACGGCATTAAATACATTTTTAGTGTGCACGATATCATTGATATAAGTAAGAGTAAATTTTTAAAAACAATGTAAAGACAGACTAATCAAGTCTGAAACATAATAACGCTAAGGTGTTTTCGACTAAAGGTTCTAAACTCCCTAATTTGTTGCTACGAAATCGAATTTATTAGAATCATAATTTCCAATTTATAACACTTCATGGTTCTACCACTTGTGGAGTGATACGTTTCATAATATGAAACAAAGAGAGAAATACTGACTTTACAGATGTTTAGTGCGTCATTCTCCTTACAGGAATACAACTGTTAAACGAGTAATTATATGTTTCGTAACATTTAGCATCATTTCTGACGGTATAGCCCAGAGGTTCCCAACCTGTGGTACGCGAAGGACTAGTTGGGGGTACACGAAATCAAATTCGGTACTGGCGATAACAAGAAAACATAAGGAATTAAAAAAGTTGCAGAATTTTGTTTCCAAAAGTTAATACATGATATTTAATAACTATACCACTTGAAAAGTTGATTATTACAGAATGTACTTTTTAGCTATCCTTACAAGTTAATGCGAAATTATTTCAATTCTGATTTCATTTATTTTGGCGTTGAACTAATACCGTTGTAGAAATGCAATAAAATGTAAAATCAAAAATAAGTCCAGCAAATATTATTAATTCGAGTCATTTAACACTTAAGCAAATATAAAATTAGCATTATTGATAAAAACTTCTTTGCATAGACGGATGGTTGTTGTTGGTGGGGAGGGGTAGGGTTTCTTTCCCGGGTTCCCGGGAAATCCTAAGATTTTCATACTTTTTGTATTCCCGGGAATTATATTCGTTGCCGAGAACAAAAAATTGAAAATTATTCAGAAAATCACCTCTCAAGAATGATATTTCACAAAATTATGCTAAAGCCGAGTTTGGATGTGAAAAGATGATTTGTTTCGACATCAAAACACGCTGGTATAGTTTGTTGGAAATGCTTGAAAGATTTTTAAGATATAAAATCAGGAATTTCAAAAGCATTAATTGATATTAAAGAACAACAAATTCTGGCTAATGTAGAATTTGAAACTCTGACTGCAATTGTAGCAGCCGAGAAATCCCGGGAATGACTGTTATGTCCTGGGATTTCCCGGAATTTCCCGGGAAGGAAAACAGGCCGGGAAATCAGAAACCCTAAGTAGGGGGTAAAGCGAAAATAAAAAGATTAATCAAGGTATACTCGAGGGAATAATGGTTGGGAACCCTTGGTAAAGCCGAACATGAACGACAGAAATGTTGCCTACTGCACCGAGAAAGTGCGTTTCCGCGTCTGACAGCTGTATTCCTAAATGGAGGATGGCAACTTTGAACAGTCGTCAATCCACTCATTATTTTATCATATTTAATCCATTTTCCACCTGGAGTTTTAATGTGTAAACTATGCTACCATTTAATTCTGGTTTCTTTTCCCTCTTTTTCATTCGTTTGCGAATAATTAATTTTTAAAGATTCTCCTGACTTCTGAATAACTTGTATATTAATTGTTTTTATAATAATTTTTATTGTGTGCGTACGCTTTTGGGGTGACCCTGCAGTTTTCATTCTCTAAGCCGTTCTTTAGCTCAAGGATTAAAAATAAAAGATGTCCATACCTGTCATCGCTTCGGAAATGAAGACATTAAACTGATATGCGTTTCCCTGAAATACAATATTAACACTCTGACACAGACTGAACTGAACAGCATGCCCTAATTTCAGGTATATGCGACAAACAATTCATGAACGGGATCATCCGCCAATATGTAAATGCGTCAAAGCGATGTGGGAGTATAATTAGGTTTAGGTTGCTTGAATTATTTGTTGAATAGCGTCAACAGTTCTACGGGAGCATTGGAATTTAGAGCACAATACAAATGAATGGCAGTACTAATGGGCACAATCATACTTGGCTTAACCGTTACTGCCGTCGCATTTCAACCGGGACGAAGGCCTAAGTTAGTAAGGGAATGCTCCACGATATTGGTACTCAGTTTTAAAATAAGACGATTCTAGTAGGATTATCAAAACAGTTAGCTTAAACAGGTTGCTTGAATTATTTGCTGAATAGTGTCAGCAGTTCTACGGGAGCACTGTAATTTAGAGCACAGTACAAATGAATGGCAGTACTATTGAGTACAATCATACTCGGCTTAAGACGAAGGCCTAAGTGAGTAAGGGAATGCTCATCGATATTGGTACTCGGTTTAAAAATAAGTCGATTCTAGTAGGGTAAGCAAAACAGTTATTGACACCTCTTGATAGTTACTGACACCTTAATCTTTAATTTTAAAAAACAGCTTTCATCTCAATTTTCATTTTTGCTAATCCAACCTTAGATAGGCAGTTAAATGTTAACTTAAATAAGAACGAAGGGATATCAATAGCTGTGATGACAACTACTCATTCGGGGCCGTAGTAGCCAAGTGGTAAGGTCTCAGCTTCGGGCCTTCCCTCAGGTTCGAAACTCTATTCCACTGAATATCCACTGAGTATGCTTACCTGACGCACGTTAAATCCTAAGTAAGGGGCCAAACTTCCTCCTGCTTGTGTGGTGCGGAAGTTTGGAGAGCGAGTTGCCAGCTCAGATGTCGTCCTCGTCATCTGACCGCGGTAAAAAATGACGACGTCCGTCCCAAATTATCCCTCGTGTTGCTTCAAAACGGGACATTAATATATCTAAAACTAAACTAAACATTTACTCATTCGTAGAGTGTCTATAACCGATTTTACCCTATTTATTTTCAATATATTGCAAAATGACTTACAGGGATACTTTTTTTATGGTTCCCATTCATTCAGCTTAAAGTAGAGTCATTCAGGAAAAGTTACAATGAATCACAACTTAAACAAAACCACACAGCACAAAATGTTTTGAACATTTGTCAAGACCTTCACAGAAAAAAATGATATTTTTGAATCCTTGCCGGAGGTTGACCCTTGATAACATCCTCAGGCAGGATTTTTTCCTTCATTTGATTCTGTTTTTTTTTATTTTTGCTGAAGTTGTTTCAGTTTCATTTACAACTTAAATGAACTATTTTTTCTATTTTTCCATATATTAATGGTATAAATATTGTTTTAAGGGTGTCGATAACTGCGCCTTGCTTACTCTAGAAGGCTTGAAAGAGAGAAAAATAATATACAATGTAGTTAGAATTAATGTATCCCTCCCTATTCAAATTACAATAAAGAAACCAAAGAGAGGGTTCTTTCTTTTTATATACTTCCACTATATTGCGCATATTTTGCGATTTCCTTCGTAGTGAAATGAAAAAAAAATCAAGTATGAATTTTGAACCCCTTTTCCCTTTTGACTGACAGGATCCATAATTTCATACAGATCTAAAATTTTAGTAATAAAACCATTTGCCAAATTTTATCCATTTAACTAATTGCGTTGTAGAGTTAATGTGTTCACGTTCACAGTCAAACGGATGGTCAAACAGACTTCCAGTAGGCGGATTTCGTTCAGAATTCGATAGAAATCTGCAATTTTGAAGAAAAATGTACACCATTGCATCAGTTTATCTGAGGGTTGTCGCTCATATTAAAATATTATATAGGGGAGAGTGGGGTTCGGGGTGAGGTGGGGTTAAAACGGGATTCTATGATTTTGGCGTTATTAATTCTTCTTTCTAGTGGACAAATACTGAATTATTCTTCACCCTAGGGAAGAAAAAAGAATGGTCATAGTTTCCATTTTGTTGTTGTTAAATTGACTTCGTATGTGAAGGTTTATTTGTTTCATGACGTCACCTCTCCAATGTTCGTATAATTTTAAACTATCCTTCTTTAAAAATCATTACACTTTTAAAAATATTTTTAGTCCAGCTTATTATGCGTTTACTAAGGATTTATACCCTATCAAGCAATAAGGATTTACTCCAATAATTGCGCTGTTCTATTTCGTTTCTTATGACCTCTGCACTCGGGGTAAAACGGGATACTAGGGTAAGCTACGGATACTCGAACAAAGAGGATTTTCTTAGGTTGTGAGATAGTTGGTAGTGTGTGAGGGCCATTCCTATTTGACCATTGCGTCAAATGATCTGATGGAAAACATTTCCAACAGTTAGAAGAAAAGAAAAGAGAAAATGAAAAAAAAATGCTATTAAAGAAGAGAAAATTGTTTTGTGGCGACTAAGAAAAAAGGAAAAGAAAACCCCAAAACAATAAAAAAGAGAAGAGTATGAAGAACCAATGCTGCAAAGCCATATTATAAAAAATCTAAATGAGTCCCCTAAATATGCAGTGGAGCGGAGAATAAAGGCAACTACGTTATGTGAATTATTACTATTCTTACTTACTTATTACTATTCTTAAACTAATTGTCTTCATTCTTAAATTGTCAATTATGATAACTATTGATAAATCTTTAAAAAAACTGTCTTTATTCTTAAATTACCAACTATTGTAATCATTGTTAATTTTTTTAAAAAATCGTCTTTTTTCTTAAATTGTCAACTATTATAATTATTGTTAAATCTCAGAAAATTGTTTTATTCTTAAATTGTCACATAAAATAAAAATAAATATGTTACTTTTCCACAGAAAATCTAGTTTTCCCTAATTTCCTATAGAGTTAACATGTGTATCCCGTTTTACCCCACTAGTGGGGCAAAACGGGTTACTTTGACTTTTTCTACAAAAAAATCATTAGTAAAAAAAAAGGGATAAAACTGTGACTTGTCCTGAAAGATATATTAAACTCTGATCAATTAAGAATATTTTAGTAAAATTTGACAAGCTTTATACCGAATAGTTTAGTTCCAACAGGTCTTCAAACCTTAGGTATCCCATTTTTACCCCACTTCCTCCTACATATTTTAATTATTGTATCCATTTTCCTGTGCGTTACATCGAGAGAAAATATTTTCACTTTTAACTATTGCGCTTAGTTGTATGGGCATCGCAAAATGAAAATATTAAATGCATTAATGTGCACGCCGTTGTTACTATAATTAAAGATAAATTTTAAAGAAATGAGAAATAAACACCAACACAATCAAACTGGCATTATAGAAAATAATGTTTTGCATTTATTTTAAGACAGCTTAAAAATAATTTTCTTCTGTAATTTTCGAAACTTCTTATAATTTTCGAAGATATTGCTGGATATAATTTCGAAAATTACAGTGAAAAACAACAACAGAAAATGTTGGATACTTTAAATGAGTTTTTTATTGACAATAATCGAAAACATCTGTCTGCTTAGTAGGTAAGCGAAATCAAATTATCCGCGCATTGTAAGCGTTATCTTCATCTTCCGAGAAAGTCAATGAGTTAAAACTCTCGAATTTTTCAGACCAAAAGTTCATGTTAAACATTTAATTTCCCGATTCCCTTTTGAAGATCGGCTAATTTAAACATTCTGAATTGCTTAGAAAATATAGCAAAGAATAGAAGTTTAAATGAGTTGGTGAAGGTCAGATTTTCTCAGCTGAAATTAGAACAACTATCATTTCGCAGGAGATAATAACAGATAATTAAGCCGATCGGTTATCCTCCAAGCTGTAAGCAATGGCTTTCCTAGCTTAGTTAGTCGAAAACAGGAAAACCATGCTTACAACACTGGTCAAAACAGAACGAATTAATAGGGTTTTGCGGCCTTTATTGATGGTTACCAGTGTTCACTTGACTTTGCACTTAAGTTCATTCTTTCGTTACATTAAAATACTAAAGCGGAGTTGGCGGTTTCACTGTGTAGAAGATTAACGGTGTGCGATCTTATGGCTTCACCACGGTCTTTTGCAACAATCAGCTAAAATCCATAATTGCAAATGTATTATAAGTAGAAGGCGAGTACTCATTTTAACTTTCTCGTATACGAAGTATACAAAGTGAAAGTATCGTCGTCGTCGAAAAATTCGAACTCGAGATTTTGACGAATCTCCATGTTTCAGACTTCCCCGAGTCCGAAAAACACAATTTTTGTAATTACGTCTGTCTGTCTGTGAACACGATAACTAGAAAACTATTAGAGCTACAGGAATGAAATTTGTTTGTGAACTTTACACATAATTTGTAGGTTTCTATCAAATTTTGGACAAAAACCGTCCACGGGAAGTTTGTCCGCGTTCATGTGAACACTATAACTCAAAAACTTCAATAGTTAGATGGATAAAATTTGGTACACATTTTTTTCATCAGAAATGTAGGTCCGTATAAAATTTTGGGTTAAATCAGTCAAAGGGTTGACTGTCTGTCAGTCTGTATCTTGTGAACACAATAACTCTTTAAGATAATGACTTAAATATATGAAATTCGGCATGCGGCCTTCTAACCTTAATTGCATATTTGTGTCTAATTTTCGTTTAAATCGGTTGAAAAAAGGAGTTGAAATTACCTTTTCGTTTTTCCCCCATTCTACGTATCTATGTCGCAAAAAAAATGCTGCGAACGCTGGAGCTAGCGTTTTCCCCCGGGGTTGAGTACGCTGGATACGTTCTGCGTGTCTGTGTGCTTAAAAAAAAAAGCCTGGCGAAAGCACGGAGCTGGCCCCACCTTGGGGCGAATGTACCAGATTATTCGCCCACACCCGTGGTTGTTCTGAGCGAAAGTTCTCAGGAGGCCACTCCTGGCTGGTTAGCTATAAACGTAAATGTGAAAAATTCCGATCCTTCTTATTCAAAATTTGAAACATCAGTGGGAGTTCTTCCCTCGACTTTCTTCTGGTCTTTTGGTCCCGTTGGGCAACTATCCCGGGTACAAATGAGTTCGGCAAAAAGGTGTTTGTGTTCAGCTTGCGTATTATGGTGAAGCAAGTATGCATTATGGATCTTTTTTTTCTTAGGCCAATTGTGTCGAAGTTTGATATGTAGATCTATAAGGTTAGGACAAGATCACATAACAAAATTTTATTATCTAGCTGGTTAGTGATTTTTGAGCCACATGTTTTGCATACACAGACAGATAATTTATCCGTTCTGGATTTAGTCAAAATTAAGGTCGCACAGTCCTAAAATTATGTGTATTTTATTTCATAACCCACGGCAACAGCCTACCCATTAGGGTAGCCGACACTACAAGGACAGCGGAAGAAAGGCACATGATGAGGTTATCTAAAAAAAAACGGTGCAAATACACCCCAACAATTGGCGTACATGATATTAGGCTCCAATTATTTTTGTTCACTGCACCCATAAGGGTACATGATGAACAAAATAATAACCTAAAAGAATATATATATTACATATTGCCCACTTGGCAAGAGCACAAGAAGAACGGCATTCATCACGCAGAACAGAACTTAAACACTACGTCAAAACACGAAATAAAAGCACAATCAAACAAAAGGATGGCACAGCAAATATTACAATTCCCTGGGGTGGGGCAAGAATGGGCATCATTAAAGTCCATGAATAATGGCAATGGCACAGCGATAGCAACACATATCAAGAAGAACTGAAAAGCAGATTTAGAGATCAAAAGCATTTAGAATTTAGGAAAGAACGTAGCAGCGATCAAAAGATAAAAAACAAAACCGACAAGGTATCCTCCAAACCTCGAATACACAAATAGACTAAGATAAATATACATTAATAATGAAAACCAAAATTTAAACACAGAATTAAATATCTCCATTAAGTACAAAAGTGTGGATCCAGATCATAAGAGAACCGCACAAAAAAATACTGCAGTATAATGAGGGTATATAACATCAGACAAAGACAACGCCTCAAAATGCCAACTATCATAAATATCTACAATCTAAAGAGAACAATATAAAATACAAACGTTCAGATATTAAAATCAATATATAATCCAATCAAGGATTTGTACATGCAGTATTAGCACTTACAAGACATAAGATTTAAAGCTACACAGCCAAAAAAATTCCAAGAACCAAATAAATATTAGCTATTAATCACCCCCTTACAGAAAGAAACATATATACCCAAAAAAAGGCAAAAAAATATTACTATAGACATTATTACTAACTACAATTATGGTATAAGATTAGTGTACGAGTCCGAGAAGTGAAAAAGGAAGAGAGAAAGTAAAACGGAGCAATGAGGTGGTAGACTATATTTATGGATCATATAGTAGGGAATGAGGAGCTCTATTGGTTCCTACATGTCACGACCTGGCTAGCTTCTAAATGGTCGTGAAACTAAACGAAGTACCTGTTGAATAATGCTGAAAGTTCTCTTTATTTTATTATTCTAAAAAATTGTATCATCATGTCATAACCATAATGAGTAGAAGAGAGTTTGATCTCTTCATGATGCGATAGCGGATTAATAATAAAATCCTGCCGCAAGAAGTGAGTCTAAGGACGTCATTTAAAAAGATGCAAGTCACTACTTGAGACGCATATGAGAAGGTCCTACATTCCCTACGTAAGGATCCGTAAATATGAGTGGTAGACGCCATTGAAGGAGGGTTTCGCACAAAGTACAGGTTTTCGTAGAGATCCATAGGGGATTTCTGAGTGATCATGTAATCATAATCTTGAATGTGATTGAATTACTGATATATTATAACAATGTTCTTATTAATCAAGATAATGCAAATAAATAAGTTGGAAAAAGGAGAAATCTTAAAGTAAAAGTACATGTAATCATATTCTAAATTCAAAAATATCTGTGGTTCTCACCAGCAAGGACAAAAAGACTGACAGATAGTAAATGTAACATAGGGGACGGTCGGGTCTAATACTACGACAACCTCCCCAAGGGTAGAATAGCTCCTTACTAAATTTGGAATCGCATCTACAATTCTGGATAGTAAATATACGATACGTCTAATTTCATCTATCTGCTCTGCTACATCTTTGTTCATCATTCATTGTCCACATGCTCATAAGGGACAGATCGACATAATCCCAAAATGGTTCCTTCGCACTCCTTCACGTAAGAGTTAGAAATTTTTGTAAGGGTAGCAATAAGGGTATTTTTGGATCTGAGGTTAGTAGTGTCCCTAAGGTATTTTCCAATTCTATACCATAGTCTCAGGTTGATTCGAAGACGGATCGGTGCGCGTTTAGTCATCTGCGGTTGGCAATAGTTTTGAATGCAAAACGGGTTTTTTGATACACAACTGCAGTGACGGTTTTGTTGACCTGTTTTTTTTGTCAGTTGGAGGGAAAAAATATGGAGCCTTTCTAGGAGGGTTCCATTTTTTTCTCTTGACCGAATCAGATCGGCAATAATTTAGCCGTCTTTTGATGGTAATTTTCATCTCTTATTTGGTGCGGACGAAAAGAACTTTTGAATGAATAGGGATAATAGCCTTTGTTGCAGAAAATCCCCAAAACACTCCCAATCAAACTCAAACTCGTCAGTTGGAGATGAGAGCGGAAGAATGATACACCCACCGAATCGGGTTATGTTTTATGGCAATATTTTCGTGGTAAGAAAGTATCTTTTTTAAACTTATTTTTATTGTTTTGATTACTCAGTGAAAAGTATGAAGTCTGGATTAATAATAAATATTTTTTAAGAAAACCTGATCTCGTAACTGTGCCACCTCTACGAACTTTCCACTGACAATTCTGCTAAAGGTGTTAACTTGTCTCGTCGATAACGGCCAGAAACATGGATGTCATCAATATCTCGACGTCGAATTTTTGAAGATGTATGTCATCTTTGTTTAAGAAAATG
>BGPR01003943.1:90155-100736 GCA_013235015.1 Araneus ventricosus
TTAAGATAATGACTTAAATATATGAAATTCGGCATGCGGCCTTCTAATCTTAATTGCATATTTGTGTCTAATTTTCGTTTAAATCGGTTAAAAAAAGGAGGTGAAATTACCTATTCGGTTTTCCCCCATTCTACGTATCTACGTCGCAAAAGAAAAGGAAGCTGCGAACTCTGGAGCTAGCGTTTTCCCCACCTTAGGGAATTAGCGCGAGGTGTATTTCCCCACCACCACCCGTGTTATTCCTATGCGAGAAAATTTAGAAAGTTTCGGGAGGCCACTCCCGCTGCTTAGCTGTAAAACTGTTTAATGTATAAGGAAATTCCCGTCCTTCTTATTCAAAATTTGAAACATCAGCGGGAGAGTTCTTCCCTCGACTTGTTCATATGCTTAGACAATAAGGTGCGTTTTGTGTTCAGCTTCGTATTATGGTGAATCAAGTATGCATTATGGATCTCTTTTCCTTAGGCCAATTGTGTCGAAAGTTTGATGTAGATCTATAAGGTTGGCGACAAGATCACATACGAAATTTTATTTATCTAGCTGGTAGCGATTTTGAGCCAACATGTTTGCATACACAGACAGACAATTTATCCGTTTCTGGATTCAGTCCAAAATTAAACAAACACAGTCCTAAAATTATGGTATTTTATTTTATAACCGACGGCAGACGGCCTACCCATTAGGGTGTCAGACACTACAAGGACAGCCGGGGAAAGAGAGCACATATTGAGTTACTAAAAAAAAAAACGGTGCAAACAACCCCAAATTGGGCGTAATTATTTAGGCCCAATTATTTTTTTTGTTCATCATGTACCCTTATGGGTACATGATGAACAAGAAAAATAACAACCTAAAAGAATATAATATAGTTACAATAAAACTTGCCCAACTTTTGCAAGAGACAAGAAGAACGGCATTCACACGTCAAAGAACAGGAACTTAAAAACTACGTCAAACACGAAATAAAAGCACATCAAACAAAAAGGATGGCACACAAAAATATTTTCAACGTCCCTGGGGTGGGGGCAAGAATGCAAGGCACCCAAAAGTCCCAGATAATGGCAATGGCACAGCGATAGCAACACATATCAAAAGAAGAACTGAAAACAGGATTTAGCAGTATCAAAAGCATTTAGAATCAGGAAGAAGCGAGCGCGATCAAAAAGAAGCACAAACAAAAACCACAGAGTACATCCTCTCTAAACCTCGTACACACAAATAGACAAAGTATAAAATAAGGGTTAATAAATGTATAAACCAACAAATTTAAACACAGAATTAAATATCTCCATAAGTACAAAAGTGTGGATCCAGATAACATAAGGAACCGCACAAAAAATACCGAATATATTGAGGTTATATAAGCATCGAAAGACAAAGTACAACGCCTCAAATGCCAATGATCATAAATATACATATCTAAAGAGAACAATATAAATACAGAACGTTCAGATATTAAAAATCAAATATACCAATCAAAGGATTTGTACATACAGTAATTAGTACTACAAGAACATAAAAGATTTAAAGCTACACAGCCATAAAAATTCCAAGAACCAAATAAATATTATGCCTAGTTAATCACCCTTACAAAGAAACGCAAGTATATACCCCCAAAACAAAAAATTATTACTATAGACATTATTACTAACTACAATTATGGTATAAAGATTGCCATGCGGCCGAGGAAGTGAAAGGAAGAGAGAGAAAAACAGTTGAGCGGGAAATGAGGTGGTAGACGCATATTTACGGATCCTTACGTAGTAGGGAATGAGGACGCTTCTCATTGGTTCTCAATGTCACGTGACTTGGCTTGCTTCTAAATGACGTCGTGAAACTAAACAGTACTTACCAATGCTGAAGGCTCGTCCTTTATTTGTTTTATTCTAAAATTGTAATCATCATGTCATAACCATAATTAGAAGAGAGTTTTGATCTCTTCATGATGCGATAGCGGATTAATAATAAAAATCCCGTCTAAGAGTGGAGCTATGACGTCATTTAAAAGTAAGCCAAGTCACGTGACACTGAGAACCAATGAGAAGCGTCCTCATTCCCTACTACGTAAGGATCCGTAAATATGAGTGGTAGACGCCATTGAAGGAGTTTCTGCACAAAGTGTGCAGGTTTCTGTAGAGGATCCATAGGTGGATTTCGAGTGATCATGAATAATCGTAATCTTGAATGTGAATATTCATTGCATATATTATAGCTAATTCTTATCTAATCAAGATAATGCAAATAAATTAAATGTTGGAAAAAGGAAGAATTCTTGAAGTAAAAGACATGGCAAAGATCATATTCTAAATTCAAAAATATAGCTGCGTTCTCACCAGCAAGGACAAAAAGACTGACAGATAGTAAACCCGTAAACAGATTTGATACAAATTTGGAATCGCATCTACGATTCTGATGATAAAATCATACGTTAAATTTCATCTATCTGGCTCGCTACATCTTTGAGTTCTACATCATCTGTTCCAATGCCATGGGCGGACAGACAGACATAATCCCAAAAATGGTTCCTTCGCACTCAGCTACGTAAGAGTTAGAAATTTTGTAAAAATTTAGCAATAAATTTATTTTTGGATCTGAGGTTAGTAGTGTCCCTAGGTATTTTTCCAATTCCATACCATGATCTCAGGTTGATTCGAACCCGGATCGGTGCGCGTTTAGTCATCTGCGGTTGGCAATAGTTTGAATGCAAAGAAAACGGGTTTTTGATACGCAACTGCAGTGACGGTTTGTTGACATGATTTTGTCAGTTGGAGGGAAAAAATATGGAGGCCTTTCTAGGAGGGTTCCATTTTTTTTTCTCTTGACCGAATCAGATCGGCAATAATTTAGCCCGTCTTTTGATGGTAATTTTCATCTCTTATTTGAGTACGGACTGAAAAGAACTTTGGAATGAATAGGGGATAATAGCCTTTGTTGCAGAAAATCCCCAAAACCTCCCAATCAAACTCAAACTCGTCAGTTGGAGATGAGAGCGGAAGAATGATACACCTGCACGAGATCGGGTTATGTTTTATGGCAATATTTTTCGTATTAGAGAAGTATCTTTTAAACTTATTTTATTGTTTTGATTACTCCAGTGAAGAGTATTATGATCTGGATTAATAATAAATCATTTTTAAGAAAACCTGATCTCGTAACTGTGCCACCTCTACGAACTTTCCACTGACAATTCTGCTAAAGGTGTTAAACACAATCTCGTCGATAACAGTAAGAAACATGGATATTCATCAATATCTCGACGTCGAATTTTTTGAAGATGGCAATAATCATCTTTGTTTAAGAAAGAGTATAAATGAAATATTCCGGAATTTGACGTAAACAAGTTAAATAAAATTATATCAAAAATTAAATTGTAAATAGTTGAATTACGAAATTTAGATGCATATTAAACATATAAGCGCATAGTCATTTCAAATTAGAATACACAGACAAGTACACTATTTGATCAAAAGTATCCGGACACTTTCGGATTTTCACATTTTTTAGAATTTCTCCTGAAAAGCTAAACTGACTGCCCCTGAACTTCGACCATGTAAAAAAAGACTAACTCACATTTTACAGTGAAGAATCGGTCCCGAGGGCAATTAGGAGACCATCTACAAATTGATGAAGACGAAAATTATTTTGGCCCCTCCCCCCGCTTTAGAGAAAGCTTATAACGAGATGAAACTTTCAGCAATGGTTACGTTTGATGTGCATAATATTTACATGAATTTTCGTAAACGCAGCACAAATATTCGGGAAGATATAAAGGTTTTCTTAAAAAATCCCAAATTTTCCCGCTTTACGAAACTTACAGGAAAAATGACAATATGTTAGAGAAACATTGTGTAAAAATTTGGAATTTTTTTTGAATATTTCAGGAAATATGAGCATTTTTAGTAAATACTTTTTTACTGCGCATGCGCGAGACATAACGCAACTTTTCTTTCATAACTTTACAGCCATATATAGAGCAACTTATGTAAAACATCTAATCAAATATCATTAATATTTAGAAAGATATCAGCATTGCAGTGAGCAAAATTTTTGCTTCCCTCCAAGAGAAAATAATAAAAATTGAACATGCGGAATACCCAGACACACTTATAAATAAAATTCATAATGTAAATTGCAGTTCGACGATTACTATTCGAAAGTTTAAGTTTAAAAAATATCATTTTGTGGAAAACCCTTCGTCGTTTTTTCACAGGCGGGAAAATTTGGGATTTTTTAAGATAACCTTTATATCTTCCCGAATATTTGTGCCGCGCTTACGCAAATTCATGGAAATATTATGCACATCAAACGTAACATTTTGGGGTTATAACTATGCATTATGCTAATTCATACATGGACAGACAAAGTTCCTGTTGACGGATTCGACCCAAAAGTTGATATAGACCTACAACTTTGGGGTTATAACTACATTATGCTAATTCATACATGGACAGACAGACAAAGTTTCTGTTGACGTATTCGACCCATAATTTGATACAGACCTATAACTTTGGGGTTATAATTACATAAAAAAATATCCTCCAAA
Source organism: Araneus ventricosus (assembly GCA_013235015.1). NCBI lineage: Eukaryota > Metazoa > Arthropoda > Arachnida > Araneae > Araneidae > Araneus > Araneus ventricosus. The sequence goes on from BGPR01003943.1 coordinate 94,699, forward strand.
AATATATTTCCGTTTTTGAGTTATCCTGCTCACATACACAAGGACAGACTGACAATTCCAAAAATGGTTCTATCGGACTCGGGGGAGATCTAAAACGTGGAGATTCATAAAAACACCGAGGTCAAATTTTTTGACAATACTTTATCTTTGTATGCTTTGTATTCAAAGTGAATAAAAGATAATTATTTGCAATTAAAAAGGCCACTCATCATCAAGGAACCAGTTTTTAACTGATCCTCAATTCCAACATTTAAGAAATGTAGAAATTCAGTCAAGACACCAAGTATCAAATATAATATTTCTTAGAAAAGAATACGAAAAGTTTCTTTCATAAGGAAGTCAAGAATGCATGTAATGTGACACTGAATAATGCAATATTATTGGATTAGTGATACGCGGAGTTTATAAAGCTTGGCAAACGACCAAAATTCACGACTGACTTATTAACACAGTTGTGTTTATAACTCAACGTTCATTATAGCTTATTAATAGCACTCACGTTCATAATTTAATTTTAGAATGAAGAAAGCATTTGCAAGAAATATTTTTGATAAGAAAGTTGTGACTTAAAAGAGATCCAATTTGATCATTTATTAATATGAATTATTACACTAGATTCGAACTGAAATGAATGTTAATGAAAGTTAATTGAAAGTATTTAATTCTAATGAAACTAAGCTAATGCTAATAAATCAAGCTAAAAATACTTAATCTAGAACAAAATTCTAAAATTTAGTTTGAATCATGTTATTTAACAAATTTTAAAAATCACAAAATAGAAACTATATCATAACTTCTAAAATTTTTTTCACTGCTTATCCTGTTTTTTAAATAAATAAATGATTAAATAAATACAAAATTGATATTGAAAACGATAATTAAAAAATCTCGATCAAAATACTACGTAGAAAAGTATCATTATGCATTATCTTATCCAATCATTTTTTCTTATTTAAGCTAAGAAAATGTCCTCACAGCAAAACTCAGATATTTTAAAATTTCCTTTTGCATGTATTTTATTTTAATCTAATACATATATTTCATTTAAAAATGTATGTGTGGATTTTACCTTCAAGGTCATGACCACAGGTCAATTGGGGTTCCATGTCAAACTTTAGACTTTCTTGAATGGATACAGCATATTACTCTAGCAAGGTCGATACTAAAACTGTTTGGATTCGTAAAATTTCATACGAAATGAATAGTGAACCAAATTTTTAACACTTAAAATTAATTTAAACAATTTATTATTGTTTATATTTTCTTATTTATTTTATTACATGGATATACATTTTGGAATGAGAACTTTTGTTTGAAACAGTATGAAGAATGAAAAAAAAAGTTTTAGTATTGACACACGAACTTATTTAAACCAACATTTCTTATAGCATTTAATATAGCATATTTTTGCTAATTACTAAACTATTATTACAATAATAATTTTTCAATTATTATAACTGTGTCAGTCATTTGTTTTTCTTATAGACAGTAAAAAAGCTCATAAAACTTGAAGTTCGAAAAAAATAAAAAATGATGCAAAATTACGTAATCAACAAAAACTTTTTACTAGATGAGTAACAATTCATTTTTGAATAATTTCATTTAATTAAGTCTATATTTCCCTCATCCTTTCTTAGTCATTTATTTGAAATTGTAAAAATGCTAATAATTTTAGACCATAATTCTTTGGTAAATAATTGCATCTGTTGCGTTAATACTGTCTGGCATGTGAATTTCGCCGTCTGTTTCAAAATTGCATGAAGCGATTTAGTGTCGTTATTAATTGAAATTCTAGTAGGGACCTTGAAGTTTCTCCATATTGATTGTAAAAATAGAACAAAAAATACATACATAAAGCTATAAGAACTTAAATTCGGTATCTAAAATGAAACTGTTTATGAAAAATGAAATGATAATAGTTTAATATGTTTTAAATATCTACAAGTCTTACTAAATATTTCACCTTGAAGTAGAGGGAATAAATTTGGAAAATAATTTCTAAAACACACCCCAAGAAAGTAAACTATCATACTATAGAACGTTCGTTCACAAGAGAACTTTTTTATGACATTACTCTTAACATTAAAAAGTGCACGATTAACAATAATTTCCTCAGACAGGCTATAGATATGCATAGTTTCATATTTGCCTATTTTGCAGCAAACGATTTTTTCCCTTTTTTTTCCAAAGAAGTAATGTCGTATAATTTTAATGCCGTATAAGTTTTAAAATAAATAAATCATTTTTTTATAATGTACAGACGATAATTTTCCCACAGACGGTACTCTTCTAATAAGATAAATTATTTTAATTAAACGAATGCACGCATTTTTATTTTTGAAGTACATTTTTTTTTCCTATCTACAACTGCCAGTTCTCACAGGGCAACAAGAAATGGAGAATCAAATTTGCTTCAGTATTAAGGTCAAGAAAATAAACCTGATCTCAAAAAAACATTCTACATTACATCAAGATTTTTAAAAAAGCACAACAAAAATTGCGCAAAAATGACAACAATTAAATTAGTTGATTAAATATTTTCAAATCAGCTAATTTTAAGTAACTCTCGAAAGATTATATTAAAAATCAATCAGAGCAATTCTCTGTTTAACATCACTGAAAACGTTTTATTTTTAAATCCATCTTCATTGTCAAACGTTAAACATTTTTAAAAAGGTATCAATTTTTATTTATTGCTTATGACATTCGAGAACAGAAAACACATTATTTAAGTTGATAATGACACTGAATAAAAGGTTTACATCAGTACATTATCAGTCGCTGAAATTAATTGTTATTTATATGCAATCTCAAAAACAATCAGCAAAAAAAAAAGATTTAAAAAAATCTGTAAAAATATTAGTTCTAAATTATTTTCGGAGAATGTGATTGAAGAGTTCTCCCAAAGTGATTTCCAATTTAAATGAAGTGTTTGCTGTAGAATACAAATCACTTGTATTTATTTTGAAAATGTGATGGGAAATTCATGATAAAGATTTATCAATGATTAGAATAACTAAGGAATTTACAGTGACTGATAGTCTCAATTCAGACAAAATCTGCGTTCTATTGAAATTGATCTAGAATCTTAGACATCTAATAAAAATAAAAAATCAACAAAAAGATTTTAGATGAAATAATAATAAAATGGTAAAATTCTAGAAATAAAGAAAATGTTGAAAAATTTACATGGAAATTTAATTACAATATTTAAACGTAAGCCACTCTAAAAAAATCCTAACTATATTTGTGGAATTCTACTTAATAATAAAATGACAGATGGTATTTATATGTATTCTTTATGGGACTGTAAATAAAGAGAAATACACGATTTCCTCGATAATGTTATTAAATGCATCTTTCAGAATTTCATTAACTAGAGTTGAAGGCTTCTTGATGCGATCAGTCAAAAAGGGCGGCAAAATATCATTTCTAAATTATTTGGAAAAGATAGGGCCTAAAGGTCTACAAAATTATTCAGATAGTGCAATTGATTTAGATTAACTTAGAATATAGAACAAGGTTTCGAAAGAAAGTTCTAATACACAGTTAATATAGAAGAATTCTTAGTTTTTAAAATAAACAATGCAATCACCGTGATTGAGTTTTTAACCCCATCTTAAATCTGTGCTCTATTCAAATCGATCTTCTAGATGTTTAGTACTTTTATATAAGACAGTAAAATGCATATTATTTATTTTAATCTCAATAATTTGTTATTCTCTTATTTGCATTTTATTTCTCTTCATTCTTTAGAATAGATTATCGAGACTTGAAATACACTTATAACTTGATTAAGTATTGCATAAGCCATTTTCATAAGTTTTATAATTCTCGATAAAAAATACATCAAATTTTCTTAATAAAGAAAGGTAACAAAATTCTAACTCTAAATTATTAGTAAATAAAGATGATTTAAGAACTAGGAAATTATTTAAATGAAACAACGATTTCAGATAGGAAAAAATGGATTTTTACTTGGAAACACAATACGCAGCTCGTAATGAAATATTATCTGAAATCAGTGATAAGAATTAAAACAGAAATCATAACTCAACATCAACGAAAATTCATCGTTATATGCTAGAGTTAAGTATATGTATATAATGCCCATATAATCATCTTTATATATTAAAACTGAAAAGATTGCAATTATTTATATTTATTTAAGTCTTACGTAATTAGAAAGCAGAGAAACATGTTGTCTAGCTTGATTGAAGCACAACATATACACAATCTACATTGTCATTTATTAGAATTCGATGATTTTTGATGGAGAAAAAATATAAAACAGAATCAACAGAAAAAAGCGACAAAATATCAAATTCTAAATTGTTTTCACAGACAATTACTAACAGGTCACCAAAATCATTCGAATTAAATGAAATGCAAAAGATAAAGCAACTCAAATTTTCATTGGAAATTCTAATATGGAAAATCCAACAAAAGAAATTTAAAACTATTAACTAAATAAATTAAAATAAATGAAAATTGTCGAAAATATTGGGCAATGAATTTTCAATAGAGCATCAAAACTGATCTAAATTATTTTAATGTATCTGTATTTTTATGTCCAAAGTTAGCATTCTACTCTAAAGAAAAAAAATGGCATTAATGATTTAAATTTATTTATTCTTTATGATGTATGAAAACAAAGAATCATTCACAGTTAAGTTCATGCTGGTATTGAATAAGGCACTAACTAACATTATTTCCCAAGCCGGAAAGCAATGGATCATGATAAAGATATTAAATATTATTATTATAGAAAAAGGCGGCAAAATAAGATAGTTATCTTCTATGCACATTTTTTTGCACAAAAGCTAAATTACAGGGATCTAAAAAATAATTAAAATGAAGTGGCTACTGTAGATAGCAAAACATGCGGGTTTTCTATAAAATTTGATACGCAAGTCATATTGAAACATTATCTAAAATCAGTGATAAGAATAAGTAATGAAATTGCATTGATTGATTGTTTAACCACAGTGAAAATCCGTGTTCTGTTTAAATAAATCAGTCTTCACCATTAGACATTAGGAAATTTATATAAAAAAAAAGTAACCAAGTACGGAATCAGAAACATTTGCATCTAAAATAACCCCAAACCGCCCACTCTTAGTTAAATCAAGCGATACGGGAAACGCCCGCAGCCTAGACGTTGCTTTTACCGCATGGTCGCAGCGGATTGCAGAGAAGTCTCCTTCACTAAGCCTACTTTTCACCGGAAAGTTAACAATCCATTCTATGAGGGGAAAAAACTTCGAAAAAATTATACATGTATTACTCACTCGCTAGAAAAAATTTCCAGGCGTCCAGAAAATCGTCTGTTCCTGTTTTTATGACGAGTAATATTCCTACAGCTAGTGGCTAGATCAGTAGCGCAGACTGCCTAGCTTTCGTTTGGTTTGGGATCAATGGTAGTAGAATTGAAGAGAGCGAAAGAGAAGGCTGTTCCATTTCTTGCGTAGAAGGGATGTAGAGTAGAGGTCGGAGGGGAATATTATTCTGGGAGAGGAAGGGGATGTTAGTGGGGAAGGAAAAAAGGAAAAAGAGAGGGGGTAAGGGGGATGTCAATAGTGATTCGGATCATGGAACCGAATTCCACCACTGGACGAAATAGAGAAGAAAATTAGATTTTGTGTGTTTTGATGAGATTGGAATGTTTCAGAGAATGGAAGTTTTTCCAGATATTTTATAATTAAAGTAACCGTGAAAATTACTCGTACGATGTTAGCAGAATTCATTTGATTTGAGTTCAGTAAAATACAAAAAAGATAAAAGAAGAAATTTGCGATGGATTAAAAGTTAAATATCGGTTTTTAGAAAGAAGGAAATTATAAAATCAAGAAACAGAAGAAATAAAAATGTCTGAGTGTAATTTTAGCCCGGGTTCGTTACAGACAATTGACTGACGCAAATTTTTCAAAATGTTTAGATTGATCTTGAAATAAAGCAAACCATTTTAAAATGCTAGTCTGCTTTATATATTTTTTAAAAACTTTCCTCCTATTAAGAAGTTTCTGCTGCTGACAGCG
>BGPR01003943.1:100746-123687 GCA_013235015.1 Araneus ventricosus
TTTTGAAATAAAGCAAACCATTTTAAAATGCTAGTCTGCTTTATATATTTTTTTAAAACTTTCCTCCTATTAAGAAGTTTCTGCTGACAGCGCAAATATTTCAAAATGTTTAGATTGATTTTGAAATAAAGCAAACCATTTTAAAATGCTGGTCTGCTTTATAATTTTTTTTAAAATTTCCCTCCTATTAAGAAGTTTCTACTTACAGTTACTTTTTTCCCCTGTAATACAACGAATTTTGATGGAAAGCAACATTTACAGTTATTCAGTCCTCCGTTCCTTTGCTTTACGGTAAAATTTCACACTTTCAGACTGGTGACTAAATTTTGCGTCATCCCACAGATATTTGACGATTAATTACGAAATTGAGCTCTCCCTAATAAAGAACTAGACGAACGAATGGCATGTGTTCTTTACACCTAAATTATAGATCTTAATCTAATTTTGTACGAAATCAGTCAAAGCAAAGTCTGTTTGTCTGTCCCTTTGCGTGAACGTGAACCCGATAACTCAAAAGCAAAACATGCTAGATCAGAGGTCTCCAACCTGTGGTACGCGTACCCCTGGGGATACGCGAAAGACCAGTTGGGGATACGCGAACTCAAAGTCGTCAATGGCGGACACAAGAAAACATAAGGGATTAAAATGTTGCATAATTTTTTTCTCTAAGTTCGTGTAAAAAGTAAAAGTTGTGCAAGTATTAAACCTACCCTCAAAATAAGATAAAAAGAAAGCAGAAGGAAGTGTAATTTTTAGCTGTCCTTATAAGTAAATGCGAAATTATTACAATACTGATTTTATCTGTTTTGAAGTTGAACTAATGCTATTGTAAAAATGGAATAAAATGTAAAATCAAAAATAAGTCACGCGACTCTTAACCCCTTGGCATACGATTTTATTTAACCTCCTAATAAGATGCCACCACCCATTTGGGATATTTATTATTATTTCAATCTATTTAAGATGGTAAAGGACACTTGAGACATTTAAGCGTGTCCAGATGATTTTTGTATTCAAAGTTATTTGTTACGTTGACAAATTGATGATTATGTACGGTTGTAAATAGCAAAAATTCTGTAATTCGATGCGGGTGTCAGAGAGGTCATTGTACGTTAAGGGGTTAAGCTAACCTAAATCCTTAACATTGATAAAAACTTCTTTGTATAGACGGACGGTTGGGGGGGGATATGATAGTAGGGGGTACGCGAAAATAAAAAGTCTATCAAGGGGTATACGAGGGAAAAAAGATTGGGAACTCCTGTGCTAGATAAATGAGATTCGGTATGTGATCTTGGCTCGAAAATTGTAGATTTATATCAAACGTGGAATCCAAGTCAACGGGAAGAGGTCGAAAACACAACTCGAGTTACCTCCCTATGCTACAAATACAAAACGCGACATTGCAAGTACATGAGAAATTGAGAGAGGGACATTCTCGCTGATTTTATCTCGTTTTGAAAGGCATATGTAAAGAAAAAATAACGTGACGTACTAATTATATAATATATTAATGTATTATTAGAACTGAAACCCATAGATATTTAACTTTTAAAGATAATTTCTAACTTGCAGCATTATCTTAAATCTCAAGTAAATTCAGTGGCGAATCCAGAATTTTGGTCGAGGGAGGGGGGCTAAGGTCATAAATATTTTGCATCGTCGTGATCGCATGTCTTATGCAATTCAAAACATTTTAACTTTACTCTTCTGATGATGATCACCAAGAATACTACAATACTTTCTCTAATTTAATAAAAACACACTTTACACCACGACACACCCCGACTCCAGAGATAAAAATCTCCGGTTTGCAGTTTGGATGAGTGTGCGTAGAAAGTTTATTTAACAAAAAAAAGAAGTTTATATACAGTGTTTTAACATCGGCGAAAAACATGTGAAAATTATAATGATGAAAAATGTGTGTTTACATATGAAAAGCAAGACTTGCAAAGCAAAAACAAGTTTAAGACAGGTCCCAAAAGTTCGCTGCATCTATATACTTGTAGGAGGACTGATTAGGGTCCTAATAAAAACGCACTGAAATAACTAGACAAAAAAAATGTTTTCGACCGTCTTAACGCTACAGGTACGAGTGGAACGAACGCTACAAGTATGGGTGGAACGACTACAAAAGTGAGAAAATTTTAGAGTCTGTCAAGCCGGAAAGTAATTTTGCGAAGTTTTATTTTTTTAAAAATTAGGAGATTAGGAGCAAACAGGTGTAGTGACTTTTTAAAAAATCAAGAATTTTGGTTTTGCTCTGGGGGGAGGCTGCAGCCGCATAGCACCCCCCCCCCGGATTCGACACTGGATAAATTGCCTTAGTGAGAAACCAATAAAATGACACACATTTCATCTCGAGTCAAAGAATGAAAAATGTACAGAAATTTCAGATAATTTATTTGTTTGACAACTTACTATGCTAATTCAAAGAGTCAGTCACATATTATAATAAAATCTCTCTGATTCTTCAATTCTAACTATCCGTAGGATAGGATACTATTTAGAATGTCGGAAAATATAGGCATTTCAGTCTATATTTTTCATCATTGTCGAGTTATTTTTTATCGTCAGAATCTTTCTCCTTTCATATCAACGCTTTCAAGAACATTTTATATAAGATTTTTGAAAAAAAAACTTTCTATTATGATTTCGGACATTTAGTGTGTAACTATATTCATTTCAAACAATTCAAGGAAAAATCATACAGTCAAACCCGTTTTTGTGCGGTAGATAGGGACCGCATAAAAGAAACCGAACGAAAAATATTCAGAAATTTCATAAATACTTATAACAAATAATTTTTTACAACATATTAGAGAATTTTTTTTTATGCGGCGGAGAGGGATCGCATAAAAAAAGTCGCACTTTGAAAATATGTCAAATATTTAGGAAATAGCGAGAAAGTGCTTTCAAACAAAATAAATAATTAAATTACACATGGATACATTTTTAAAAAATTTAATTTCTCATTTTACACATGGAGAAATTTTCAAAATGCACATAATTCACTGCTACTCGTCGTAGTCCAAAACGCTCATCTTCTTGTGATGAACTGGTTTAAAATCGGGAGATTGTTGGTAACAAATGAACAAAGCGCCTAAACGCGAACAGCGTACATTACAACGGCGTTATAACGCCAAACACCGTTGGAATTTATATACCGCATAAAAAAATTGCACAAAATAAATCGCATAGAAAAGGACCGCACAAAAACAGGTTTCACTGTACTTAAAAAATTTTAAAAGCGAAACTTCGACAGCTAACATACAATATTGTTTATTTTGATGAAAAGCTGTCTAAAATTATTAGAACGTTAGATTTAAGGTGATCTCAGATTTACAAGAGAATAGTAATTGCGCTATTCATTTAACCTGGTTCATTGGCACGTACGCCGTAAGAGCATAGAATGATCGCAATTTTAAGAGGCGTTATACAAAAATTATAAGAAATCCATACACATATCAACTGTCCTTTAGGTTCTCAATTGAATTAAAATGACAACGCATTCCCAAAACAGAAGGTGTCATCTAATTAGATAGTTCAGAAAACAAACCGGTTTGTTTTCTGAGCTATCTTGTTTTCTTCAGAATGTCTTACGCTGCACTGTGGTGCAAGGCCCTTATTGTTTAAGCAAGATTAGGGATGGCGGTCATTGCGAAAATAACCGGTTTTTGGTTATTCCGGTTTTTTTCACCTCCGGTTTAAGATGGAGGTTACAACCGCTTAAAATAACCGGTTTTTGAAATAACCGGTTTTCTGTTTTTTTAATAAAAAACAAACGCCGTTTGTAGGCAAATTTTTCTATTAATATTGTTTCTACAGGAAATCAATCCAATGACCAATATTTATTTGTTCATATAGACTCTTTCAGTAATCCGCCATCCAACAGACGCCTCGTGGAAGCGGTTGTCGGTGATTGGCCTAAGATGATGAATTTCAAAGCTTCAGAACTTGGTAAATTTTCACCTAAAATCGAGCCTATCTTCCGATCCGGTTTTCTTACCCGGTTATTGGATCTAAAAAAAATAACCGTTTATAACTTGGACAAAAAAAATAATCGTAAAAACCGGTTAACCAAAACAAAAACTGTTTTCGGTTAAAACCAATAGGTTTTTCCCATCCCTAAGCAAGATGTGCAATGCATTCCAAAATGTATTTGTTCAACGCATTTGACGTGTATCACGTGGGCATGAATCGACTCCATTTGGTTTCTTGCATTTAAGGCTCGACCGAAAGCTACATCAGGACACGCTGGTTTAGTTTTTAGTTTTAGTTGTAATTTTTGTCGCCCCCTTTTGAAGCAATACGAGAGCTATTTTGCGCCAGATTTTGTAATTTGTTTCTTAGTCAGATGACAAGAACGGCACCCGAGCCGGTAACCCTCTCACCGAATTTCCACTCCACACCAGCGGGAGGACGTTTGACTCTCGACGTCAGATTTAATACGCACCAGGCCCAAATACATAGAAATCTTCTGTGGAATCGGGTTTTGAATCTGGAATCATCCGCTCCGAAAGCCAAAACCTTAAACCAAACCATCATGAGACTGATAATTTTTAAATCTGGTCATATACCTAGAACGGCACTTGAACCGACATTTAATTTCTAAAATTTCCACGCCATGGTAATATGTGTCACCAAATGGGACACTTCACCTCCAAGCAGATTGAGATTATTCTGAAAGGAAATGGCTAATTTTCATTAAAATCAGAGTTCGAACATTCAATTGTTTGTTCACTAAACCGACACCATGACAAAACATCGCTGCCTTAATTTAGCCCTGAAGTCTAGCGCCCGTCATATTGACGTGCATCGAATTATCGCAGTTTTATGCTTATAAACTAGAATTTAATCATTATTTAGCTTTATAATTTGACACAATTACGTAGAATCCATAAGCATCTCAAGTATTCTATGCCTTCTTACATGAATGAAAACGACAGCCCCTTTCCAAAACAGGAGGGGTCATCTTATTAGATAGCAAAAAAAACAACCCTTAAGGAGTTAAACGGTGAGAAAAGGAAAGGTCTAAATAACTAGTATCACAGAAATAATTAAACCAGATCAAAATTTTGAGTTATGTCAAAAGATATTTTTTTACTTTTTCTGAAAACTTCTACCGCAAAAAATACTTCACTATTCTTTTTTCCTTCGAATTGCAGTAGTAACTTTTGCTTCCTTTTCAGCGCACTATGAAAGGGCGCAGCATAAACAAGTTTATGGATAATAACAAAACCATAAAGTGTCACATCAGAATATTCTGAATTGGATTTATACCTGCGTTACAAGTTATGACGGTTTGAACGCCCGGTGGACGTTCGTTCATTTTTTACTCTCGCGTGTGTGAAATAAAGGAAGAGAAAATACTCTAACCGCCAACAATTTTGAACTCGAGATTTTGATGAATTTCCACGAATTAGGATCTCTCCGTGTCAAACAAAACAGTTTTGAAGTTTTATGTGTCTGTCTGTGAGCTGTGTCAGATAACTTAATAAATGTAATAAAATCATTTTTTAAAAATACACTTTTATTAATGTATTGAAGAGTAGATTTTTACATTTAAACAATTTTCTAATTTCTTGTCCTTAATTTTTAATTCATTATTACTAATATAATAGCCCAGATCTCTCGGTAACGCTCTGGTGTCACCAACAATAAAACTCGCCCCATAGCATTGCGAGACGTTAAACGGCATTATTTCATTGTTAGCGAACCTAAATTTCAGTAATTTTAAATTTAAAAGAGTAATTTTTGTTCTTATTTCAAATTTAATAGCTCTAAAATAGTAAAATAAAATTTGCTATCCATTGATATAAAATTTATCTCGCTATGATCAATAGTTCCCGAGAAATTTTAAATTATATTCATCATATATTTCAAATTTATTTCTATTTTTTAATAGAAAGTAGTAAATTACGTCAGTGGTATATCATGCTCCATCGTGATGATATAATTTGATAATATTTTTTGGCAACGTTAAAATTTACACAAAGACATCTAAGTACAAGGAAAATTGTCAAACAACGAAAAATACTTCACACTGAATGTTGTTTACCAAGAGTTTTTTGCATAAAGGAATGTGTAATTAATATGTAAATAAAAAAAATATTTCCTGTCATAAAACATATGTTTATTCTATTTGTTTTCAATCAATGTTAAACATTTCTCTCGCATATATATCTATTTAAACACTTCAGATTTGACGAGAAATCTCTCGAATGAAAAGGCAATTTGCACCCGTCATACCATGACGGATGATTTTCTAGTTATAAATATAAAGGAATCTTGAATTCAAAGTTTTCTCAAATTCACTATCAGATGGCATCATTCTATGGAATAAAAATTAAATTAAATTAATGGGTTATTTGATAATTATAAGGTGACCAATCTTCCTCCTTTTGTAAGTTAAGTCCTCCCTCGTAAAGAGTCCTCCTGCATGTCTTTTGGAGTAGAAAACTGAATATATATATTTAAATTCTGAAAAATTAATACAATGGGAAAATAAACACAATGAATTTGATAACAGATGGTTGAAAATATTCAGCCATTTCAAAAATGAGCATATTCCATGCGAAAATTGATTTATTCTTGTTCAGTTTTTGTTTTGCTGCCCTAGAATTAATGCACCAGTTGAAAGGGTATTTCCAATTACTTTTTGGGCATGTGAGAAATCGGGATTGAATATTGACACTCTTAACTGAAGCTCTTGCCGTAAAATTAATATGAAGGGTATTTCTTGTTCAGATATTTCCAAGATATCGTTAGAAGATGATACATCGAGAAAAAAATATTCATTCTGTGTAAAAGTAATCTTTTAAATAATAATTAATAGGTATGTAAGCCTAGGTGTAATTTAAAATATTTATCATAGTGTAGTGTAGTGTATTCTGTATTATTGTTGCAATAAACAACATGCTTCTTTTATTAACGACATTTTTTTCTTCTATTTATTTGCGTTCTCCTTTTCATTGTAAAAAAGTTGGTCACTTTAATATTTAAGGTCTGAAAATATTAAAATAGTGTATTGCCAACGAGACAAGTTTGCAAAATTTGAAAACTGTAGTCCATCAAGAAGAGAATGAGAAATCGATTACAAAAGTCCATCTTTACAAGCATAAAACAAGTCAAGTTAAACAAAAGTGTTTAAAAATACAATGAACGGGATGGATGAAATTTGGTACATGGTTTTATCGCCGGAATGGTAGAACTGTATCAAACTGTGGAGGAAGATCGTCGACAGGTTGAAGGATCTGTGTGTAATTAACATATAGAAAAGCGCAGTGAAAATTATATAGTTTTTCATTTAATTGCTGTAACTACAGAACAAATTAATTCAATTCACATTAAAAAACTACTATGAGTCGATGATCGGTTAAAAAACATTTCGAACAACCAGAATGATCCTGATTTTTGTCGTTAAACGAGAACCCGCTGTAATTATATTTTGCTTTACATTGGTACGTTTTTAACAAGATTAATATCTTTGATTAAATAATAATATGAGTATTTTTAACGTTTTGTTGGCGCCACAAGACTTTTCTAATAATATACAGGGTGATCCGGAACTCCATCAACTAACTTCTAGGGATGATCACGTATGTCAGGACAAATAATTTTTGGAATAGAACATGGGATCACAAAAGCAAAGGGCGACCACTACAGGGGGGCTCATTGCTAGTAAATTAACACCGTCACGCCGTCTCCGAAATTTGCATTTCTTGCCACCGGGCGGCGGCTCTAACGGCGCTTTGCCAGATCGGGCGGCCCTGAACTAATGCGCAATATTGTTACGAAAATTACCCTGTGTGTGTAGGGTGAAAGGTGTCCAACAAGCAGGTCAACGGAGAATAACACTTTATTCTCGGATATTCCGGAAAACACGAAGCGCAGGTAACAGGAAGACAGCACTTGCACAGGTCAGCAACACAAACTGGTGACAATTCACTAATAAGAACAGCAACAGCACTTTAAACATCGCTCGGCGTCTAACACTTTATTAGCTCGCACAGCGGATTAAACTCCAAAGACGTTCGCATTCCCAAGGCAATCCCAATCGGTCAACACGTTCAAAGTCGATCAACACACGCTCTATTCTACTGATATCCGAGCACGGTCCTTTTATAGTCACCCCGACAGGACGTGACGTCAAATGGAATCATCTGGATAAATCCGGATATCGGACCCTGATAGAGATATCAAGAAAATTCCAGTAGTTTTGAGATCCTACATTTCGTCGCCAAATACGTCGCCAAGGTCAGGGGCCGATGGCTCCATTTCCCCGCCATTCCCATACATACCCCTGTAGAACTCTCTTCCCAACCATAAGACTAACGGGTCTATTCTGGTACCCCCGGTTGGGTTGGGAGACGTCACTTTTTCCGCACGTTAACAACGGGGAAAGTGACGTCTCCCAACCCAACCAGGGGTACCAGAATAGACCCCTAACATTGGTGGGAAGCGACTTTCCATGTTCGTAACAATAACCATTTCTGTTTTGCTTTCGTTTCCACTATTGCTGTCATGTAGATCAGTTCGGATAAGGAAACCGAAAAGACTAAGTATGTTAGCAAACAGAGTTCAGAAGCTTCTGATCATTCCATCTTTGCTGGTTTCTGTTTGCACTTCGCTGATGCCAGTTGATAGTTTGCCATCAGATGGAAATCAGCAAAAGAGTGAACAGACCATAAACGAATCTAACGAACTACACATTTTGTGGTTTGCGGTACCGTACGATAGCATATCCAATGTGTGCCACCGGTGGCACACGTAGCACGATGCACATTCAAGTATGAGTCGGCCTGTACGTATTAAGTAAAAGAAAATGATATACCAGATAAAAGTATACAACTCGTGTTTATGGAAAACAATTCACAATATTACAACAACGCAGTTTCAATTGCTTCGGATGACAAGTACTTTAAACACCTACTTCAACCCTTAAAACGCCCAATATTGCCTTTAGGCAACATGCCCAATTTTGCGCTATAAAATCTTGAGAATAAAACTGAAGCGATAATGTTTGTTGTTGCCATTATGAAAATGTTATTAAATCAATTTTCAACATATAGATGGCAGCCTGAGTGCTGATAAAAATAAAAATAAATTGATGATTTTCACTTGAGGCTGCATCTTTTTTGCTTTGTTTGTACGCTTGAGAATATCATATCTTAATATAAAGTAAAAGTCATTATGGGTATGTTTGTATGTATGTTCCACATCTCCTAAACCACCGCACCGATTTCAACTAAACGTTGTACACTTATTAATTAAAACAAGGAGAAGATATCTGTGAACTTTTAAAAGTGCAAATGTTAATTAAACAGTCAGTTAATTAGAAATTAACCGAAAGTTTTTCCGCAGTAACTACGAAGCAAATTATCCCACAAAAATATTTTTACACCATCTTAAAAGTTCAAACTTTTACCTTTTCAATGATACCAATTTTTTATCTGTGACATTTTTCTTTTAATTTTTATTAATTTTTCAAAATTTAATAAATAATTGATTACATGCAGACGAATTTGAAATAATGCAAATTTACAGCTACTCCGTTGCTAGGCAACGGTTAGACTTTGAACTAATTTACCTTTTTTTCTGAAATTTTTGCTTACTTTTATAAGTATATTTTATATAAAAAGCGAAAAATCATCGGCAACTTTTGAAAGCCCCAAAGCTAATTAAAATTTCAGTTAATTGGAAATTACGCAAGATTGTCATTTTCCATGATATTTCTCGAAAATATGTATTATCTCATAAAAATTCCTTTTATACCATATTAAAAGTTTTTGAAATTAGATTTTCATGACACAAGTTTCATTTCCGTTCAATTCGTTGCCCCTCGTTTTAATAATTTTTCAAAAATTAAATTGTGCATAAAATTTACATTTTGAAACACTTTTTTTATTGGTGAAGAGCAAGAATACATAAGAACTGTTGCAAGATCACATTAGTAGAATTCTGGATGAATTGTAATTTTATTATTTTTTTATTCATATTTATTTTACTCTTTTTCTTAATGGAAACTTTACTATCTAATTAATTGTCCCAAAACATCCGCTGAAATCATTATTATACAACAAGATTCATGAACAAAATTTGAAGTACTTATGCAACAAATATTAATAACTTACGGAGAAAATTAGCCGTTGGTGGTTTTTAAAAATCTTCTGGTTCAATCGATATTCTCATTATAATTAAAAAACGTTTCAGACGATAGAAGATCTTTGGGTATTATAATTTTCTATACAAAAGTAGTTTCGACATCAAAAATGTTAGACATGAAAGTATTTTAATCCCGAGCAGCGCCGGGCATAATAGCTAGTTTTATTCTATAATTTTGAAAAAAATGCCTTGTCCATATTATTATTTCTTAAAAATCATCTGTTTGATATTATAGAATTTTATCAAGGAAATTTATTTTTTTCAATTAAAGCCCAGTGTTGTTGATGGGTAACAAACTGTTTTTTGCCAAAAAGCATACTTAAAAACAAATAGAATTTTTTAAAGTAAATTTCCCACGTTTTATTCAAGAAATGAAAGACAAAAAACTTTTTAAAATCATTTTTTTAAATATCGGGGCTTTAAGGGTTAAGTTACTCCAAAAGTTTGTTGTTGATATGACGTATTACTTGTCATTGTACCTGTGTACGACTGCGCATATTGCGTACAGCTTTTAATGCTCTTACACATGCAGCTATGATGTTGTACACTGTAACTAGAGCACCCTTTTCTTTTACTGAATTCATTGATAACGATCCCCTTGTAGCGATTACCCTTTGCTTTTGTGTTCCCATGTTTTCTTGCAAAATTTTGTTTGTCTCGCCGTGCCCGATCACCTTTAGAAGTTAGTCGGCGGAGTTCTGCACCATCCTGTATAAGTATTATAAAAGACACAGCAGGTTATCTAATCATGTATCAAGGGGACATACGACTGCTAAACCTCGAAGATTTCCGATTTTATGAAAATATATATAAATATATTATTCCCCTGTCTTTTCTGAACAATTTAAAACAATCCGCGGTAAAAAAAAATTCCCATAATTATGAAAGTTATGATGGGAATTGTATCAGCTCTTCAACGTTAACACTGAATATGGCCATATATTTAAAGCGCTATATCTCAAAATGTGTTCTTTTGATACTGCGCGCGCGTTATCTCAAGAACTATTGTATATTTTTACATAACATTTTTACCGAAGAAGTATTTTGCTATGTTCTACAAATTGGACCACATTTTTGTACATATTTCTGCAAAGAAGTTTTTTTGGGGGGTTAGAAAAGGCGAAATTTTAACTATTTTTAACATTTTTATTTTAAATTGGTATATAAAATAGAAATTAAATTTAAGTGTTAAGAAATTGTGGTTCAGTTTCTTAAACAGACTGTTTGGATTACTTAGATACCCAAAATATTGTGTTTAGATAAATATTTTATCCGTAATCATGCGCGCAAGGCAATCATGCGCTGAATCAATCCATCAAGGCAAGGTCTCATTTTTTGTCCAAAAATTATACGCATATTTATTACTCTCTCAAATAAATACATACCAACATGAAAGTTTTAAAATGTGTGTACTATAAGAGAAAGAACAGATATTTTTCTAGAAAAAAAGTGAGTTTGTGAATTGCATTGTTTCAGAGATATAATGTATCGAATTCAATAGTTTTCCGCCATTTTTTCGAGGGTTAAGAGTCGTATGTTCCATTAATTATGTTGCGAATTTCATTTCCTTATACTGAAATCGAAACTATTAAATTCTCTTTAAAAATAAATCTATTATTTCTATACCTAGCAACATAATATTCTGTAAGTAATAAAAAAACACAACGCAAAAACTGGGAAATTTCAAATATCGCCATATTTGACTATCCAAGATGCATTCACAGAATGTGAACCAACAGCTGTCTTTTGAATATCCAGGCAACTGGAGTTCACATGAAATCGAAAAATGGAGTGTTTTGCAACTCAAAAGTGGGTTGAATAGGGGAAAAAACACTAGAATTTTCCAGGACAGACTTTCGTACTGAAGTGGGTTGTTTGCGTCTGAAAACAGATGTTTTGTAGGAGAATACATGCATTATTTTGATGCAGACGGAATTTCGAAGAAATATTGAATGGAGTTTTCTGTTTAAATGGGTATGTTCACAAAATCATATTGAATCGGCATGAAGAAATGAAATTCGCTAATTTTAGGTTATGCGCAAAAATGAAATTTCGGTTATACGTACTTGGATTTTGAAGTTTGTTACCAGATTATGCACACCTGGCCTAATGACTCATAAAAATTATCATCATGTGAAAATAAAAAGTAAAAAAGGTTTTTTAAAACGATCTTTTATTCATGCACTAAAAAATATATATATAAAAGAAATTTTTTATCAAAAGTATGGACGTGAAAACAAAATCGTAAAAGCGCTAGACTCTGATAAAAATAAAGGAACAGGAATAGCAAACCGGAATTTTAAATCACGTTTATGGTTTTTAATGAACGTTTGGCAATTTTCCTTCTTGTGATATTGTTGCGAACATGTAATGTCGCTTTCCCACAATGTTAGTCTGATGGTTGGAAAGAGACATTTACAGAGATTCTTATTACCTGTCGGGGGATGGAAGCCAAAGACCCCTCTGCCTTGGGGAAAAATTTGGCGACCATTTTGGCGACAAAATGAAGATCCTAGAAAATGCTGGAAACTTCTCGATATCTCAATTAGGGGCGGAGATATATAGAATTAACTAGATGATTCTATGTGACGTCACATCCCGTCAGGAAAGGTATAAAAACCCGGGAGTTGCTGAGACGAGACAATCGTCTTTGAACGTCTTCGGAGTTCGAAGAATCTCTTTGGAGGCTTGTTCGCTTTGCGAGTTGGTCAGCTGTTAGACGCTGAGCGCTATTGTCCGTGCTATTGCTGTTATTGTTAGTGATGTGCTGTCTGCTTGTACTGCTAATTTGTGCAAGTGCTGCTTTCACTGTTGCCTGCGCCTCGGGTTTTTCGGAATATTCGAGAATAAAGTATCCTTCCCTGTTATCCTGCTTGTTGGACTGTTTTCACCGTACATACACCGGACGATTTTTAACGTAGGACTACGTTCCCCCCATTGGGGTCTCAGGAAGGAATTTGATTTCGACTGGGATATTAAAATTTGGAGGGCTTGATTACTGGGAAAGTCTGGGAAGTGCCGTCGAATATTGATTCCTGAAAGCTATCAGTAATAATTTCAGGAGAATGTTCATAATAGTTTCGTAAATAACTCCGGGGAGTCATTTCGAGCGCGCTGCATCAGAGGTATGGAGTATATATTTCAGTAATTTAATCTCTTCAGATGTCTCAATATTTTATTTCTGTAACCGAGTCTACACCTTTTCAGTAACCTTGGCTGCATATAACAGAGAATATTTCACCGGAGACAGTTCACGTGACATCTGTTACACGATTAAATTACTTTATTACATTTATGGCAAAAGGTAGAAAAGACTAAAAAAGAGAGAGTGAGCGACAATTTGATTAAACGATTACAGTTTTTAACGTAGGATTACGTTCCTCCCATTGCGGTCTCAGGAAGGAATTCGATTCACATGCCAAAACGCCAGAAAAAACGTTGTATGGGAGATCCTCTATATTTCAGTCACTACATATGTTAAAAACATAACTAATGTCATATTTTAGAGATAAAGGGTAACAACAGAAGTTACAAAAAATTTGAAAATCGGAAAAGAGTCACGCGAGTAAAGTAGCCTTTAGCATCAACGGTTGTTTGAAAAAGACAGACTCGCGTCATTTTTTTTGTAACAATATTTAGCTACATCTAGCTAAGGATATAGCTTAATTTCTTCATAGTATTTATTTAGTGCCTCACTATTATGAATTTCCATCCATATTTTTGGTAAAATATTTTCTACTTTATAGTACGCTGATAAAAGCTTGCTTAAACCTCTAACTGCTTATCCAGCGGGTAGGAAGCAATTCTATTTTCTGCTGCATCCTGCGATTTTCTCAGGCTATTGCGTTTACTTAGGACTACTATAGAGTCGAACCGTGTTATACTAATAAACACTTGCACATAAATCAAATAATATTCGTTCAATCATATTTGAATATGTTTGCGAAAGTTGCATCTAATTAGCGATTTAAAATATTCGACTGTCAGAGGGTTAAATTGTTCAGATTTATTATCTTCTTGTTTTATTTGGTCTTTAATATATTTTATGACTTTCGATTATGGAATCTTGTAATGAATTTTTCATCGAAAAATTCCATAAATTATTTCTTATTCTTAATTTCTAAGAAAGAATATACTTTCTATAATACTATGATACATACGAAAGGTTTAAATATATTATAAAGCATACGAAAGGTTCCAGTGAAGGTTTCGTGGTAATTAAATAAATAGTTTATTTCTTATTAATTAAAAACTATGCTTCCTATTGCGTAAAAATATTTCAGATATTTTGAATCATTTGATTTATCTGCCTCCAAATTCTCACTCGCAATGTTTAGTTAAATTTTGTATCATTCTATAAAAATTATTAATAATATGGACGAGTTTTCTGTTAGTTTATTTGCATTAAAGTAGGGCTTCCGCCATAACCATCGATTTCCTGTGGTAATGCTAAGTCAATAGGAATCTTTAATTATCATCTTCAAAGAAAGTGTTGAAATTTTAATGTTTAAAGTATAGTTTTATAATGTTATGACTTAAGGATACCTTGAAAATATCAAATTTCAGGTTCCTACTGCTGCAGCTCTCAATGTTTACTTAAAATAAGAGCCTAATTTTGTGAAAAAGCTGCCGTAATTGCTAGTTCACTCTTTTTTGGCGACTTCTAACGCTTGTTTGGCGGTTAAAATTTTTAACCATACGATTTAGATAATCACTGGCTGTTATTTCTTTAACCAAACTATTTAGCTAATTACAATCGCTCCATTAGGAGTTCAACCGTTTTAAGAAACTTTTTTTAACCACTTTAAACAAAAAGGATTACACAAACTCAAAGAACACAGAATTCAACGCTTTATGTACTAAAGAAAGAACTGATTCGAAATTGGTGATTGATACAGTATCCGAATGGTTTTGGCGATTGCTTAAATCAAAGGGTTACCGTAAAACAGTCCGTGAATTCAAAATAAACAAACTAGAAAACTCGTCCATATGAAAAATAAACTTTCGGTGTTTTTTAAAAAATCGTTTGGAACATTCTGTTGTTTTCCAACAAGCTACGAGACTGAAAAATCGTGTAGTGCACTTTTGGCTTTGGTGGTTTTTATTCATTTTGATTAAAATAATGTTCAAGTCAACAATTATAATATTTTATATAATATTTTTAATATCAAAGATACCGTATTTTATAAAAAATAGGCATATAAATATTTTCATTCCGAGCAACGCCGGATATATAAGCTCGTACAAATTAAAGCTCATCGCACAAAAGCAATAACACACATTGTTACAGATTTCTTCGTATTGTCAAGCATGTCATGTAACAGATCTTTCGAAACCGTGCCGGCAATGAACGCGTCGGCATTCGTTTGAGACTGTATACATTTGTTTAAAGTCTGCTAATTTATTACCAACATGTCATGAAGGTTTCAAGCTGGAATAAATTCCGAAAACGGCGCGAAGATGCCAGATAATTTATTGTTCCAAGTAAGCAATTCAGATTCCTTTTCTGTTGTGCATTCTTAATCAGTTCCCTTACGAAGAGAATGGTTTCAACATATTTTCTGTATTTAACTCACTCTTTCTACGTCTAACGTTCGGGCGATCGATAGCACGTAACTTATCACCGTTACGAAACTTTGGTAAACATATTAAATCTTGTGTTATGTTTGTCAAATAATGATTTCTATAGTTATTATTCTATATTCTGATTTTCTGTTCTATATAATTAAACTTATTGTTATGTATTATTTAATATATTTTTTAATTTAGTTGGTATTATTCAAAATTCTGTTTGTATGTATATTTATACTAGATTTTAGTTATCCGTGTTAATAATTCAATAGCATTGGCGGCATAGATGGCAACACAAGACAGCCTGGTTGTGGAGAAACAGGTCACTTGCTATTTCTTGTTTAACTCGCGCACTGGCGCATTCTGGGAAAAGAGCGAACGATGAAAATGAATGCTATACGCACTTTTTCTAAATCTGTGTAAAAGTAACATTATAAATATTGTCTTATATAGTTTATAACGCCTATTAAAGTGAGTGAGTTACGAATAGCTTGTTAATTTTTAAAGAACTGCATGCATACACATAGGATCTTCAATAGAATCGAAATATGTGATAAATTCCAAAATCAATCTCACGTAGCGCACTTAACATCTATTATGTAATATAATTAACATCTATCTGTTAGTCTACGTTTCACATTTTTAAAATTACAAAAAAGTCAGTTCAGTTCTATGCAAATGTTTATAAGAAATAAATCAGACCTTGTTTTTAACACTTACTCTGAAACTAACACGAAAACTATTGCTACAAAAAACACAGGACATGATGGTCACATACGAATATCAAAATTTCATTTATAAATCCTCTAACTTTACAAAAATAAATCTCATTAATGAAGAAAAAAATTTTTTAAATTTATTACACTAAATTTGCTTATTTTCTACGAATTAGTTCACAGAGGAAAACAAAAATTTGCCAGTTTAAAAAGACATGTCTTGAAAATAAAATATTATCCTGTATAAACTACGATCGATCTTTTAGTTTTTCCATAGTTATAAAATCGTAGTCTATTGTTTCATTACATTTATATGCAATACTATAACAGCTCGCGCATCGTTAGGAATAACCGAGACACGGTTTCCATGTTGTTTACTTTTAAAAGTATAATACTTTATAATTGGTTAAAAAAATTTCTGTTAATTTAGAAGCTATATACTGTTTAGCGACTTATTCCGAAACTAGCACTTTTGGACGATTTTACACCGGAAAGGGGTGTCAGGCAATGAGCCGTATGAGCGCATTTCCGGAGTTCTTTGTTAGATCACGCTCAGTAAAATGGAAACATCACCCTTCCATTCTTCACTTTCCCCCTATTTTGATGAAAATAACTCCGCCCGGCGCATGCGCAAAAGCGCGGAGGGTTTCCGAATCAGTTGCTAAACAATACTACAGGTTTGTTAATTCAGTTATTTATATTAACGTCTCGTTTAGAAACAACATGAGAGCTATTTTCGGATGGACCTCTTAAATTTCGAGTGAAGTCAAATAACAAGGACGGCACCTGAATCACCACTCTCTCTCCAAAATTCTAAGCCGCACCAGCGGGAGAACGTTTGACTCTGGATGTAAAATTATATGTGCATCGTGCCCGCATGCGTGGCTTATTGTTGGTAGAATCGGGTTTCGAATCTGGAATCTGAAAATCTGAAGATGACGCTTTTCAACAAGTCCATCGTGGTCCCCTGTAGGTTACGGATAAAATAATTAAAAATACAGTGCACTCCCGATTATCAACCCAGATAATCACCGGAAGGGATCGCACGGAGAATAGGAAAACACGGATAATCCGAAAACTCCTTTTTATTAAAGAAAAAATCAACATCAGTACAAAAATATAAAAATTACTTACATTTGCATGCTGTACAACATCAAACTAGGAATTTTCCTTTTAATATTTAATGCTTAAAAAAAACCTGCAATGCATCTTTGCTTCTGCTGTTTGTTCATCTCTTGTCGTACATTGACACATATTTTACGAACCGCAGTAATGCCACCGTAATCAAATCCTCTTTGTCCCATATAATCTAACAAAGTTTCCACAGACTGTAGAGAAGCAGAATGAGAAATTGTATTTCCCTCATTTAGTGCATCTTCTGCATTAGTATTAGCTGATTCTCCATTATCAAGTTCTTGAAATATTTCTGATTTTTGTTTAACATTTAAAACGTTTCGTTTTAGTTTCAAACCACTCATTTTTACCAGTAGAAAATTTCACGCAACGAACTGACGATAAACAAGACGTAAAAACTAAAGGAACACGTGCGAAAGTGAAAGAGGACGAAGAAGTTAAAGAATAACGTGTCAGGAAGAAGCGTGTTCGTACGAGAATGAACTAGATGATTCATTTCTCGGAAAATTAGGGGTTGAACCGGTGGAGATAGCACGTGGAGGAAAAAAGAAAAAATCTATTCTTTAGCCTAAGCCGTCACAGCTCACTAGTTTCACGAAATGAATCTCTCGATCGAACATCAACATCGATTTTACATGCATGATAAGCGTGAAAATGTTTCTCTTTAAATTTTTTTGTGAGTCCGGAATGAGCACGGATAATAGTGAGTATACTGTATCTTAGTTCTATTTTAAAACTTAATAGTATTGTTTAATGCTATTAACGATATAAAATATCTATTTTATGTTAAAGTATTCGTTTTGAAAATAAAGGATAGAAGTAACAAAAAATAATTTTGTTGACTTTTAACAACAATATTATACACTTAAGCGTTGAAATTGTATGACCTCAAATCTCAATAATGTATCAGTGGATGAAGAAATAGGTATATTTAGAATTTAGAACGTAATGATTATCTTACAACTATGTAAAACTTGAGTTATAAGGCAAAAATTTCAGAGTGTTTGTGGTTCTTTTTGATGGGAATAAAACGGACATTTCTGTCGAAAACAAGTTTGGAAGCCCACTGAACATCTAGAATTATTTGCTTCACCTGTTACCCAAACTTGTTTACGAAAGAAATATCCCCCTTTTTTTCACTAAAAAGAACCAGAAACACATCGTTCCAAAGAGTAATACCAAAAACCATGTTCTGTAAGTCTTATCGTTAATTGCCGGATTAATCTTCCAAACAGCCCAACTGGAAAATTCCGCTTTCAGTAGCCAGATTTCCAGGAAACTAAGGCACGTGTTACTTTTCCTCAGAAGCCGGATAAAAGATAATTCCAAGAAATTAAACGGTCACTGTCAGGGAAATATGTTCTACCCGCCTCAAAAAGAAAATAAAAAATCCGGAGATTTTCCCATTGACGGTTTGAAATACAACAGAATCGCGACTATTTGGCCTCATATCGGTATTATTCAACTTCTATACTTATAAAAGGCAATGTTTGGGTGTGTGCGATGTCCGGACGAATCTACAGCCATGAAATTTGGCACACAGGTAGACGTAATGGTGACTCAATGCACCTCGAAGCCGGAATTTTAAAATTTAATCAAGAAAATATTTATTTAATGTTTTGTGTTGTTTTGGGTCATTTTTGGCACGTTTACGGCTGTAGTATCTTTTCTAATGATCGTTGAAAAACAATTAATGCACCATCGGATAGAACAAACAATTTTTGTTCTAATGAAGTTTGTTTTGAATTCCAACATAATTTACAGAATTTTGAGAAAATTTTAAATAATAGTCACTTTTATGGCAATTTTTGATAAGGATTTCTTGAAATTCTTGCATCCGTCGTTCTAACAACTCTATAATTCTCATTTTGTTTCAGCTTATAACTTGAACGTTTCTGTCGGATTTAAAACAAGAACGGTTAAAATATCTTATTCCGTTTTTATTTAAATTAATTTTTCCCCTGATCACTTCAAGCAGTTTTTTTGCTAGCAAGATTTAACAGCGAGAGTTTCTCCGAACGATCCCAGAATGCATTGTTGTTTCCTCCAGGAGGTAACGTAATATGCTTTCATTCCCATTCTGCATTTCTACAATCCGTTTCCTTCCGATGACGTCATTAAATTCGCGTCATTGTCGAGAGGAAAAATAAGCGGGGAAATCAATAATGTATACCTTTTGTTTTGATTTTGTTTTCAAAACTTTTTCGAGTCATTGTGGGCTTTTTTTTCACATTTTGTCGAAGTCCTGATTCCACGGGCAACGCCGTGCGCGTACTGCTATTTGTAATTAAAGTAAAATTTGTTTTTTCCATTTTATTTGTTTAATCTTATTGTGATATAATATTTATAGTAGTTTGATTTTGTTATTTGATTGCTTCTTAATTGATCAGTTAATTATGATAATCTTGTTAAAGCAATTCCTGGATGCTGCTTTTGCGCTCAACAGGTAATTTGTTATTATTATTGTTTATTTTATATTTCTTCTGTATTTCCCTTTTTTGTACATGTTGTAATATCTTAATAAAATGATGCTGCATATGTACTATTCTAATTCTCAATTCCATTTAATCTTCCATTCAACAACAACTATTTTACTTTTAGTCTTCATAAAAAAACAATCATTTAGGAACACACAAATGAAACTGATCGATTAAAACACAAAAGCATGCACAAGAAATTTAAAGAAAGACAGACTACCACATTCACTACCATAGTGGACTAATCGGCTTGGAGTCTCTTGTGACACTAACTGTACTTATGCTCGTATGTAACGTGCCAGTTTGTACTTAACACCTTACAAATAGCGAAACAAACACCCACTAAGCAATGGCGCGCCTAACGATAGTACAAAACAACAGCGAGCATGATTTTCAAATAGTTCAGAAATCATTTCAACTGAAACGAATCTCTGATAATGAAACTGTTTTCAGTTTATAAATGAAGAGCTGAGTGGATGAACATGTTAAGTGACATATTTGAAAAAATTGAGATAGTTGGGCAGAAGAACATGTTGAAGTCTAGTTTAAATACAGGAAGTTTATTTAATTTGTTAAGTTAAAAAATATCGAAGTTTTCAGTGGATGAACATGTTAAGTGCAAGGTCTCTTGCCGTTTCGTAGTGGAAGAACATGTTAAAGGCACTTAACATCTTCTTCCATGAGAAACCTGTTAAACTTGAGTAAAATAGCATCTGCTTCAATTGAAGAAAAATTGTTTTCAGCGCGGGAAATATTAATCAGACGAAAATAGTGACAAGAAAATTCGAAAATAGAAATCGTTTGCTTTTAAAAGAAGTTTTCGTAGTAATTCTTTACAACTTTTCTATCTGGTCTTCAATGCGATTCATACAACACTCAGAACTGAATTGCGTGACAAAGAATAGAGAAATGAACGGTAAGTAAAAGAACTTTTTAAAACTCGTCATTTTTTTTTCCTTCAATAATAGTTCTTGAAGATTCGTTCTTATTTCAGTATGAATCTCGTTCTAATCTTCATTCTTATTTCAGCATTGCTGATGTAATTGATTCTTATGAAATTGAACCAGGAAAAAAATCAACTATTCTTTTTTACTTATCACTCATATTTGTTTGTCCAGCTCTTTAATAGCTAAACAAACTGATCTGAGGTGGCTAGTTCATTTCTAAATCTTCTGGATTTCAACGAAACTTTAAGGAGTAAAGATAATCTTATTATCTGGTCAGACTTTTGTTCAGCCTAGAATAGGAAATTAACCACATTATTCCTATATCGATACCTCGATCTTTAAGGATATTTCAAAGTAATTGAACACAAAAATTTTTAAGGTAAGACATTCGTATCTTGATAGAGATCGAGATTTCTGAAAAATTGAGAAAAATTTAAGGAAACACGAGACTATATTCCTTCCAGAACAATACCTTCAAATCATAATGCAAAGTGGCAGAAACCATCATGTCACTGATATGACTCCCTAATCTCGAGATTTTAAAGATCTCCATAATAAACTCCAGCTCACCAATAGAAAAAGGAATGTCCTCAATAAAAAAGTTGCTTACCAGGACAGCGTTAAGTGTATTAGAGTAGAAGAATTCAGGTCGTACTTGTATAACGATTGTTACGGTCCTTTTACACCTTTTAAGGAAGTTGACTTGAGGAAACAGAAAAAGGGTGCAAAACAACTCGTCAAAATTGGAGATTTTGATTGAAAAAGACAACCGATACCGGAGCAAGTCAACAGATGAAAAGATCGAAAACATAGAACAACAGCTTCCTTTTATTAAAAAAGAATATAATTTTTTTATGAATCATTAATTCAAAAAGAAAAAGCAAAATATTAACAATCTTCAATGGGTTTGATGTTTCTTTTTATAGATTCTTAAACTCGCATATTATTTTGCGATCTTTTATTGCTGCTCCGAAAACCAAATTGCTTACGTTTTCTTGTTAAACTTGTACTGAAAATATGCACAGTTTAACATTTATACAGTTTTGTTGATCATTATTATGTCTATTATGTACAACTTATAGTGGAGCGAGGTAAATTGCAGAAAATATTAATAACTTGGAAAAAAAAGTTCCCTTTTCTTAAAAAAGAATTTTTTTTATGAATCATTAAAAAATTCAAACAAAAAAAACATTAACCGTCTTATTTTTATTATTTCCCAAACTTACATGTATTTTGTGATCTTTCTGTGTGTTTGTGTGCTATTTCAATATCCAATTTGCTTGACTTTTCTTGTTAAACTTGTGATGAAAATATATAGAATTTTACAGTTATACAATTTTGCCTACTCATTCTTATGTGCATGTATTTATTTAATCAACCACTATTACATTATGCAGAAAGGAGCATGCTCTTAACATGTTCTTCCACGAGTAAGCAAAAAAAAAAAAATAACGCGTGAATGGAAGAACATGTTAAGTGCAAAAGATCATTAAATTTCTCTATGATTATAAAAGCTACAGCAATGTCAATAAACATAAAAAATTTGAATGCTTTCTCCTCACTAAAGTGCCAGAACAGCAAAAATTGAGTAAAAAAATAAAAAATAATGTAACCTCTAAACTTTAAAGCTCGTTTTCTCAAATTCACTGAATTGTCACTTAACATGTTCATCCACTCGGCTCTTCAAATCTGAGCAATTACTTCCTCTTATTTCCAAGCAGAAGTCAGATGAAAGGTTTAGAATTACCGACATCCACCAAGGGTCAGTTTTAAACATAACCACTGCAAATAAGATTTGCCACGAAGTAAGCTGATAGTGGAAGGTAAATGACAAATAAAGAAAAGTAATTATATTACCGTTGCAGTAGTTTTATACAGCTTATTTTGAAACAAACCTACATTTCTATAAAGTATAAAAAAATTGGGGGGGGG
>BGPR01003944.1:0-58359 GCA_013235015.1 Araneus ventricosus
TTTTCGAATTTGATATGAAAGATTGTTATGTTATTTTATTTTATTGTCTTTCTATTATGTTTTGCGTCTTTTATATGATGTGGTAAACAATCTTTCCTTTATTTATTGACCACGCCCACACAGCTATTCAGAAGATTTAAGGCACTGAAAATTATTTAATTTCATTTAACCCAAAAGTAGAAATCCAGTGGAGTAATTGCATTAGAGCTTAGATACCAAGGTAATGTCCTTCCTTTCCAAACCATCTGCCAAGATATTTTTCTTCCTTTAAGCAATGAACAACCGAATTCTAACGTGGGTGCATTTTAACATCTGTATACCTAGAAGATAGCGCCTAAAAGCCCTTTGAACAGATAAGGCCAATTCGTTTCATGGAACCATAAAACGCACTCTTTTTTTCTTCTCGACACCATTACCTTTAAAATTAAATTATGATTCACTGCTTACGCTTATGAACTAATGTCGCCAGAAAAAAATATTAAGAATAAAGTTATACAATGATAAGAACTTTACATTGCTATTTGCAACTTTTATTTCATGCTGAAATTTTAAAATTAAAAATAGACTTTTTGCTTACCTTGTTTATTATAAAGAAGCGATACATAAACAATGGTATAAAAATACATGAATATTATCTTTATGAGTATGTAATTTATAACTCTCCTCTTCATACACAAATATATATAAGTAAATTTTATTTATGGCTTACAAAATCATGATTACAATTTATTTATCATCATTAAAGATTATGTCTACAGAGGCAGGACATCAGCTAGAAGTGATTGTGAGTCTAGTTTAAAACCAAGGTAATATAGAAAGTAAGTTACGATCTACGCTCTAGAATAATTTACAAGATGTATTTTTTATCATTTAATAAATATTTATTTTGTCTTTTAATAAACAACTTAAGAATTATTAAATTAAGAAGTTAATTACGCAAGAATCCAATATATATATAAAGTAATTATTTTGATAAGAAGAAACTATAAAGAAACTATACATAAACAATTGTATAAAAATGCATAATTATTATCTTTATGAGTTTGTAATTTATGACTCTCCTCTTCCTACACAAATATATATAAATATATTTTATTTATGGCTGATAAAAGCATGATTACAAATTATTTATCATCATTAAAGATAATGTCTACAGAGGAATGACAACAGCTGGATGTGATTGTGTGTTTAATTTAAAACCAAGGTAATATAGAAAATAAGTTACGATCTACGTTCTAAAATAATTTAAAAGATGTATTCTTTATCATTTAAAAAATATTTATTTTGGTCTTTAATAAACGCCTTATGAATTATTAAAATAAAAAATTTATTACGAAAGAAGCCATCATATAGATAAAATTAACTTTATACATATTTAACTCCTTTTTATATGCATTGATTTTTTCTCCGTTTGTGGCATTTTATGATCTTTAATATCTTCTTTTATTGCAGTAAATTGTCTTAGACACGTGCAAAATTTTTATCCAAGGAACAGGAAGCAATTGTAGACACATTTATCTACTAAAGTATTCAAAATATAATTGCTGATTCAATCAATTTTCTATTTCAATTCCACTCCTTACGTAAACCATTTTTTAACTTTGAGGAATTTTATGAGTTTTAATGTCTTCTTAAAATGCATCTTTGACACGTCCACTTATTTTTTTCCTCCGCCCAATACCATTATTAATTCACTGATAAAGTCAATCCTTTACTTTTATAATTCTCCTAACATGCATAGAATGTTCATTACATTCATCATTTTTAAATGTGTTGATATCTTCCAATTTTTCAGTTAGTATGAGCTACAGGGAATATATAAATGATTGCACTTCAAATGCGTACAATATGAGTAATAAAGTATAAATAATTTTTAGTACCATGATACCTTAAGAGAACCTGAAAAAGGTTTTGAAATGCATCAGGATATTTTATGTCTTTAACTCCGTAGCCAGCAACATTTGAAGTAAATTTTGCTTGACGTCCATCCTACGATGACGACGTAATGCTAACCCTCGAACTGCTGATTTTTTTAAAAAATTTAAAATTCTTCAAATGTGTCCAAATACTTTTGAAACTAATTGGATTGTTATTTATTTGCTACGATCTAATAAGATTTAAACACTCTAGCCTATGGTAAGAGTGGTAAGCGGCAGAAAATAATCTAACTTCCAAACCGCTTAAATCGTGCGACGAGCAGTAGTTCAACCCTATAAGCATTCTTTTATTTTAATCTAATAACGGAAACATAAGCTTTTAAAATGAATAACTAGATATTTATTGTGTTTAAACAAGTCTCTGAAATCTTAAGAATATTTTATAAATGGTAGTTCTAGAAATTATCTATATAAACATGAATTATCTGCTGTTGAATTGAAAACTGAAAACGGGAATATACGTATAAAACACTTTCGAGGTTTAATAATGTAGCCATTCGACATAAGCTACAATGTTGTATAATCAGAAATCCCTGATTCAGATGGCATTAGAGCCGGTTCTATGGCTCCAAACGAAACAAAATTTCAATAGTGTGTACAAATAGCGATCCTTTCGGTAAAAAATGAATAAACAAAGAATAGAAGTGAAAAGAAAAAAAATGAAAAATGTTATATTATTCATAAGTGGTGTTGCTCTAAATCCTGAGGTGTTTTCTTTTTTCCTGTGTTTAGTGAGCTCATCTTTTCTACTACATGTAGTAAAATTTTGAACTTCGTAACCGCTTTTAATTGAATAAAGAATCTGAAATGAGCCATTAAATTTTGCATCGAGATTTAAGAAATTTACAAAGATCACATAAGTTAGTGTCGCAGAACCACTTATTGGCAAAAGTTTACGGTTTTCTTTTTAGAAATGGATCTAGTCCATTAGAATAGACGAACTTTAATTATATGACCTCTGTATTTTGTTGAGGGTAGCACACCCAGTGATGTGGGGTGGGTAAATACCCAGTGGGTAGGTAAATATTTTTTGGGTATATACCCAAGGCCTGGGTAAATACCCAAAAACTGGGTATTTTGCGGGAAAAAAACTTTTCGAATGCTGATTCACAATGAAATATACAAACTTCTATAAATACCCAAAAACTTGATATTTTGCAAGAAAAAAAAGTATTTGCGAATGACGATTCAAAATTAAACTTAAAATTTATAAATACCCAAAACTGGGTATTTTACAAAAAAAAAGTATTTGAGAATGGTGAGTCAGAAAGAAGTATTAAATTTATAATTACCCACACATTAAATATTTTGCAAAAAAATATATTTGTGAATGGTATTTCAAAATAAAACATATAAAATTTATAAATACTCCTAACTATATATTTTGCAAAAATAAAAAAATAATAATAAATGCATTTTCGAATGGCGATTCAAAATGAAACATAAAAATTATAAGTATCCCCAAACTGGATATTTTGCAAAAAAGGTATTTGCGAACGGTAATTCAAAATTAAACAGATAAAATTTCAAAAAATGGGTATTTTGCAAAAAAAAAAGTATTTGCGAAAAGTGATTCAAAATGAGATAAAAAAGTAAGTGTGTATCCAAAACTGGATATTTTTTTTAAGTATTTGCGAATGGCGATTCAAAATCAAACATATAAAATTTATATACATAATGCATAGTTTATAATTTTTTTTAACGTTTTGACTAAATTATAAAAAAACCCCAATTGCTAACAGGATTCAGAATAAAGTATTCTAAAACTTAAACGGGATCGGGGGATAATTTAGTTTTTCCGGTTTGAAGCTATGACACTTAAAATAGAGTAATAATTTTTAACACCGTTTATGTTATACTAGTCGCCTTCAACAGGTAGCACAACATGTTGCCCAATATTGTATAATATTGATCAATATTATATAATATTATACAATATAGTACAATATTGCGAATATTGTTCAATATCTTTGTGCTACTGGGGTCGGCAATCATTTTTCCGCCGGGAATATAATTTCAACTGACTCTCATGTATAATTTGATATTCATGTTTCCCTTAACAAAGTAATTTGAAACTTCAAATTGTGATAGAGATTTAACCAGCGTTCTTTACGTAGCCTTACATTTGTTCTGTTCCTTGTCTATCTGAAAGTCCGTAATGGAGTCAAGTAACATCTAATTGTAAGTAATCGACACTAACTCTAATTTAACAAACTTGATTTCAACATGGAAATAGCGCGGCACGTTTTACGTCCAGCGGCATGTTAGCTGGCTCAAAACATGCCGATAAAATGAATTAAAACATAGCAACCATAATTTTTCAGTTAACTGAATTATTTCCTAATATCCTACTGTCTTGAGAGCTTCCCTTACAGATTGCACAGATAAATTGATCAAATAAAATAGAAAGTAAAATCCGATAGGATATTATCTTAGCTTTCAACAATGGAATTAAAATTAGAGAAAAAAAATCGAATGACAACTTAATTGATATCATTAAAAGGATAATTTTTTAAATTTTCAGATGGTGTAAAAATCATTTTTTATGGTATAATATTTTCGCAAGTTATTAAGGAAAAAATGCCAAAATGTCGCCTAAATTTTAATGAATTAAAATTTCAAAAAAAAAACGTCTACCAGGTGCACATTCCCACGCTTCAAAGTATGTTTGCACAAATTTCGTTGCTCTTGGTCTAGCGGTCTGTCCTGTAGAGCACCAACATGAACCCATTCTCCTTTATTTTTAGAAGAGATAGACAGCGCCAGTGAATCTTGTGATACATAATTTACTCACATTGCCGTGCTGGGAGTCAAACATTCTTCTTTTGATTTAGTGAATACATAGTCGTTTATTTTACGTGTGTTAATATTACTATATATTTTGCATTAAAAGTAAAAAAAGGGAAAAGTTACCTGCTTGAAGCTTTTAATGTTAAGAAAGGATAAAAGTATCCAATGTAAGTACTGTAATGTTGAGTATAAACATGCCAATGTAAGCAAAATGGAGAAACACATAAAAAATATTTCAAAAGTTCTATTGGATTAAAAAAGGTTTAGATAGGGATAAAATAGTTTATGAATTTTCTTTTAAACAAATTCCAACCATGACAACTACATCAAATTTAGAGTTTTAAGAACATTTAAGTATTGTTGTTTATATTCCAGATGAATCCCATCTAACCAGGAAACTTTGTGTGAGTATGTGTATCTAATATATCGTCAAATAATACAACAATTTCAGCAACAAAAGAATTCAAATTTCTTGTTGCTGAAATTTTGTTACAAAGATCACTTAACTTTGTTTAAAGTCATATCAGTGAATATTACTTTCAGAATAATTATCTTTTAAAAATTGTTAGAACTGAAACATCTGCTAACTTTTCATCAGCAATGTCTGGTATTTTGACTAATTAATCTAAAAAGAATGATAAACAATTGTATCTTTCATTTTAGTTTCTATTATCAGCTTTTTATCATTTTAAACCAAACTCATTATTTTCTTTTTTCATTTAGTTAAAATAACTCTCATTTTTAAAAAGCAACAAATACATTATTATTCTTTTACTCATTGTTTTAAAAAAGGATTGGCATTTAAGCCATGCACTTTATGCAAGATCTATGATATAGTATTGCGTTTTTGTTTTTTCTTATTCATTTTTTTAGCCTTTATATAATTTAAAAGGTTCATAAACCTAGATTTCTTTTTTTTATCTTACCTAATGCTCAATGTATATACTATACATATTTATGTTATATAGAGAAATCATATTTCACAGCAGTGCCTGTATTTTATCTGAATAGAGTTAATTGAAAAATAAATACCCAGGTAAATACCCATTTTGGGTATTTACCCGGGTAAATACCCTGGATATTTACCCTTAAAAATAAATACCTGAGTATTTTACATCACTGAGCACACCTAATGCTTGCTCAATCTGAGGCAAATCAAAAAACAAATATTAATTCTCATGTGTATTATTTATCTGTTTACTGTCTTGATGTAATGTCCTAATATTTCTTGCTCGTATACATACAATCCATTGGCAGGAAATCGAGTGTACTCTGCCAACTTCACACACATCTACGTTTCTGCGTACTGCAGTTAAACTTTGATTAATTATCAGTTTCTGGTATCCGTCATCTTCTAACGTACATCCAAGGAGAATTTCAATAATTTTGAATCTTACTGGAGATTTCTACCCTTTCAGAAGGGAAAATAATTCCTAGCAAAAATTACTACTTTCAAACACGGAAATAATTTCATATGCCAATTTTAGAATTTATTTTTACCTTGATGACTAATATTTGTAAAATTCAGGCATACCAATTTCGATAAATTTTGTCGTCAAATCTAAATAACACTGGATGTTATGGTACGTTATTAATAATAATAACGTTATGAATAATTAAGAGTTTTAAAAATTAAGCTATGAAATTTTTAATTTTTTTTTTACATTCTCTTATGCTTCTTGGGTGTAAACATACCTATTGTGGGCAGCGGTTTTTAATCCCCTGGTGTACAATAGTTTTTCTTGAAATTCTGAAACTTGTACATAAAAAAGATATATGATATTTAATTACACGTTAGAAATACCATACGTTATTTTTGTGTGTTTCAAACGATACTCGTAAACGCCATGTATGGCCGAAAAAAAGTCGTTTTACTTTATGTCATATATGTGTATTTCATTTTTGAGAGGAAAGTCTGCACAGCAGTTTTAAACCCAGGCTTTACAATATACCAAACAGTATATAACTTTTATGACTAGGTGCAAAATCTCATTTTAAATTCTGAATTAAAGAATTGAAGGTGTGAAAAAATATTTAGGCTACATTTGAATACTAGTTATTTATTTAAAGAGAATGCAGCTATCAAGAGTGTTTTTGTCTAGATAACGCAAAATGATGTAGGTATTCTTGGTTTACTTTACAGCGTCACCTTCTTCGACGATGGCTATTGCTTCAATATTAGAATAGCTTTAGCCACGTCAGTTCTTGCACATAATACAACAAGCTGTTTGCGAGCAGTGAAAATGAAATGTTTTCGAGCATCATAATTCGATGGCAGGCTCCCGCTTTCTTATGTCCTACGTTAAATCAGTCGTCTTTGTAAAGAAGAATAGTGGAATTTCCGAGAATGTTAATTTTTACATGTTGATGCATCAATCCTACGGAATAAACATTCCTCAATTAAAAAGAGCACACCTTTTCCTAAGGTAACGCCGTCCTAAAGCTGTTTGAGAGACTGACAATTTGCTCAAGAAATAATTTAGAAAGTGTTGCTTGAACATACATTGCTAAAACTAATTTACATCTTATACACTTTCCAGAAACAGTTCTGACATTAAAAGCACGTGGAGAAAACGAACAAGCATTCGGATGCACGTGTTTAAAAAACTGTCACCACTATTTTAATACAATTTTTTTCTATATAAATTTTATTTTTTTTAAGCATCAACACTTCTTTTACTATTAATTTTTCCTTTAATTTAAAGCTCGGATTTTTATTTCCGAGCTGGTAAACAAAAATTCCAATTCAAGCTTTTATTATTTGAAGCGTTCAGATGAAGCGAATCTTTCTGATATAAGATTTCAGCGCCATCTGTTAGGTCAATGGATGAAGTTATCTGACATGAATTTCGAAACTGATGGGAGGATGAAATTCCAATAGTATTGTATATTTCCAATATCGGAAAAATGGGAAAGATGTTAAAATTAGAGAAAACGTTAAACGACAGCTCTATTCGTATCATAGAAGAGATAGTTTTTAAAAATACTTAGTCAGTGAAAAAATAATTTTTATGGCCTTATAATTTCCGAAGTTTTCAAGGAAATACTCCGAATTCTTTCATTTTTTAAATTATTAAAATTTCCAAAAAAGTCTTTAAGTACATATCCCCTTTCCAAAATATGTTTGTGCCAAATTTCGCAGCTCTTTGTGCAGCTGTCTGCTCTCCGTAATTCAAGCTCACATACAACTACAGGCTCTCGCAGGTTCTCCTTGTTTATTCATAGATGTGTAAAAAAGCTACACCTGTTTTTAACCTAATTTTTTGAGACATCATGAT
Source organism: Araneus ventricosus (assembly GCA_013235015.1). Lineage (NCBI taxonomy): Eukaryota > Metazoa > Arthropoda > Arachnida > Araneae > Araneidae > Araneus > Araneus ventricosus. The sequence goes on from BGPR01003944.1 coordinate 8,006, forward strand.
TTACAGTATTTCTTCAGTTCTTAATAACAATAATTATGCTTATATTGATTAATATTGTTAACTATGTGTCAAAGTTTGGAAACATTGTGGTTCGGTTTCTTCAAAATTGATAAAAATGGAGCCTCATAGATTTTCCCCTGGAGACTCCCTTAAATCCGGCGAATTATCAAAATATGGAACAAAACACTATCGGAGTTAAAATTTCTAATATTAGATTTTTTTTACAGTCCGATCGGACAAAGTATGCTTCTAGATGAAAAGGAACCGTAGCTTCTCTCTTGTGTTCGATAATAAACAGAGAGCGTGAATGTTCCATAAACAGATGCTACGAATTCACGAAATGAAATAGTAAAAATCTCTGGTTTTAATTATGATGTTTTGTGTAATGCAAGGATGAAAGACTATTGAATGATTGCTGTAGATCAAATTTCTTTTTAATTTCAAATCTTCTTTAAATCATGTTTTGAATCAACGAATTTTTTCTATCAACACATTTCTAACATATCTCTGGATTTGGGTTGAAATGTATAACATTGATTGGTAGGGGATTAAAAATAAAACAACCCTGTGAAATTTGAAAACTATCGTCCAATGGAATAATCGTGCTTTCTCACTTATTCTTTCATAACAATTTTTGGAATCTTGCATCTTTTCTAACCGCTCATAGATGCTGCCCCAAAAACAATTAAAAAACTTACATCGATAGACAGCAGAGGTTTTAATCAGATCAGAGGTGGAGTAAACGTTGATTTCCCTCTGGATTAAACGGTGGCAGCGCCCTCATGTTGTGCTCCTAGAATTAACCAATTTGATCCCTTCATGTTATGCGAAATCTGCGAGGTTGATGCCATGTTGTCTTCGACGCCTTCGTTATGGATTCATGGGAATTTTATCTCTAAATATTATAATTTTTGATATTTTTGATGTACTTTCATTAAATATCGATTTTATAATGAAATTAAATACATTATGAAATGAAATGATGGACTTCCTTCGAAAGTTTTAGGCCATTATTCAAGTTTCATTGAGATGAAAATAATTAAATTAATACATTTCGAAACACATCAAAAATTATTTAAATTACTGCAAACGTCAAAAATAGCTTTCGTTTATTTTTCCTGCAACAGAATTTCCATTTTGGTGCTATGAAATTGTATATGCTCATCGTAGTAGGAAAATGTAAAACTAACACAATATGCTTTATTTCTTAAAATATTCTTCCCAATCTTTTGTTTTGGTAGTTTTATTGTGGACTACATATGAGAAATGATATCACTACTAGAAACATGAGAAAAAAGAAACCTTAGCCGGAATTTCCAATCAACTAACAGGAAATACTGAAACTTTGTCATACGGAAAAGAAGTTCATAGAAAAAGTGAGTTAAATTCTTCTCCACAACGTTGTGTTTACTCGACATTCACCTGAAAATTCTACATTCGAACTTGCAAAAATTCAAGCTTACGTGTGTTTATCATATAGCAGCGGCATTATGGAAAAGGCAAAGAGAAAAAGATGTGTATAATATCTTTGTTTGAGAGAGGCCATTTGGTATCACTGCATTTTGTTCAAGCAGAATGTTAATAATTTTATAAAATCTGCGTTAAATAAATAAATTAAAAGCTAAACACTTTTTCCAATCGTGTACTGCTTAATTGTCAAAGAAGGACATTTATGCCAAAGTTGCATCAAAAGTTCCACTCTACAGCAATCCATCTTGAGAAGAAAAATCTCTCTATTGCTTTTCTTCAAAAATTTTTTCTTTCGGCTTTCATCAATTTATGTTGAACATCTTTTTAGCACCCTCTTAACCCCTTTGAAATGCTTTCTAGAAAGGATTTCCCAATTTAGTTTGCCTTGATAAATGATTGGCAAGAGTTTTTATTGCTGTAAAAAGTAATCATTGTTAAATTTCAATGAGCGGAGGGAAATTATGATTTTTCTTCTGTTATATCTTCTAGTGAAAGAGTGTAAAGATATACTTACTTTGAAGAAATAATATTATCTGTTTCGTTCTTGTTGCGTTTGTATGTAGTATGATTACTTCAAAACTAAAATCTTCACGAAGACATAAAAATTTTTTCTAAAGAGTTATAATCTCGTAAAGTATAACAGAAATAGTTATTAATGCAATAAAATTTTTAGAATTATTTAAAGCTACCTAAAATTCTATCTAATAACACATGAAGATGAAATCACCGAATGTTTTCTTCTAACCAAAATTATTTACACAAACGTATGAATAAAACTAAAGTCTGATTCGTTTAACATTCACATTTTCCTATTTACTAATAATTTACTCATTACTTAATGTCACATTTTATGTTTATATATTACATTCGCTATAAATATTTACATTGCTAGAAGCTCTAATTTATTTTCAAAAAAACTGGATATTAATTTAAATTTTAACCACATTCATAATGTATTTCAATAGGAATTTTCTTGATTCATTACGGTCCCTCATACTCAACTTTTGATCTGATCTCCAGATTTGTAATTGCAAATATAAAAGCGCGTTTAAATAAACTTTTATTATTTATTTATTATTATTTTTAGCGGTTATTGTATTTAATTAAGCATTATCTATTGTTCTGTAATCATGTAATATTTTTTCTAAATAATTATCAGAAAATATTAATTACTGTTTTGTCATTGGAAACACATACCTTTACAAAATTTTACAGCTCTAGCCCATAAAGAAGTAAATAAAAATATGGTTAATAAATTCCATCTTTACAAACAGGAAACAAGTCAAGTTCTTTAAAAGAGTGTAAAAATTAAATTTTTGGACAGAAACATTAAGTGCAAAGCTGCTTGCTTATTTGAATTTTGTGGACTTCGAGTAATCAAGTTCATTAAACTTTCAGCGGAAGCGTATGAGAAAAATGGAACGACAAAAGGGATTTTTTACATTCTGTTCTCAGATTCGAGAACAAAACTATCTGAAGGTCATTGCTATACCTTCAGGCAACCCATCTCTAGAGGCGTAAATGGGTTTTTCCGAGTTTCAATTTTATTTTATATTGTTTTATGCTTATGCCGTAAAGTTCACTCGCGCTCGCTCCTGTAATTTGATTTTTGATCATATCTTAACGCTTCAGTTTGGTAAATATATATCGATTGTGAATTACGTCGATTGAATTTTTCATTTTACATAGTCAAAAGTATTTAATATGTAATAAGTCTGTTAATAATCCACTTAGCCGAAGAATTTTCTTAAAAAATTTAGCATTCAGTCATATGGAAAAATACCTTACTACTCGAGCCAAAATCTGAGCATCGACATATGGCATTACCTCGTCTTTTATTATAGTATATACATCACCACCTGAAAAATCAAGTAAACAGAAAAAAGAGCTGAGAAGAAGAGTTTGTGAATTGTGTGTGAAAGAAGAAAAACAACCATCAAAATCCATGAAATGCATTAGATGCAACAGATCTACAATCACTGGAAAAAAATGGATCCACCGAGCATTCTGCACTCGTTCATTGCATATTGAAAAGGAAAGTACCTTTTCTCAGTAAATTACTTATACTAATAGATTCTATGGTTAAAATCTTTCAAAGGTGTCATCTAAATATTTAAAATTGCTTAACTTCAAAATTTTCAATAGAAACACAAATGTTTAGTGTCATAAATCAATTTCTCAAGAAAAAAATACTCCAAGAAATGAATTTTTATTAATATGCCATAAATAGATCGGAAGATATTCGCCTTTTTGTCTTCTAAATATAAAAAGGAGTCGTTTCTACATTTAGATGGAGAAGTTCTCTGATTGCGTTTAAATTCGGTACTACCATTTTAAATTATTTTGTACATAAAATGCTACTTTCAAAGTAATGGTCCACATTTTACAATCGATAAAAATTGATGCTTTAAAAGTTGTTTAGAACAGAAGTAACCCAAAAAGTTTTATTTTGTCCTGCAAAAGCTAGGATATCCAAAATCTCTGGAAGTTTCGTATAATTTTCACTTTTACCTGAATAAGTTTTGAGCACAAAGGGTTAAAATATTAATAATGCATAAGTATTTAAATAGATATTTTTTTGCATGAGTCGCAGTAATCGAATAATAGAGAATATTCGTTGTTTTAATGCAATGTTAGTATGTGTATTAAATTGAATTGGATGGGATTTATTCTCACTTTCACTTTTTTCCCTTCGTTGTCTGGTTTTCCTTTGTAAGTGGATAAGGTATTGGTATTATCTAATTCTTCGTATGTTAATCATTTGGGTAAAATTCACCACTCTAATTTTTTAACTTTAATATGTATATAAACATAGCTGAATATTTACATATTTTAATTTTATTTTAAAAAGTGGCGTAATAATCATATTTCATAATACAATTTTTTTCTAAATATATGATGCCCGCATCGTATTACAGCAAAAATAAAAAAATAATTATATGACTTCAAAACTATTATTACGAAGAAGCTGAAATTATGCATAGGCATTAGCCTTCTTCATAGATTACTGTTAAAATTTTTAATTGTTAAAATTCAAAAATCTTTAAGCATAAAAGTTGATAAAATATTATATGCACTTGAAATTATTGTCAAATTATAAGTGTTGATATTGTAGAATATTTCATACTATAACAACAAAAAAATTCTACGTCAATAACTATGTTATTTCACAAAATATCAATAAAAATTGAAAATTTTATTTTATTGTTGGAAACTCAAAATTTCCTTTGCTTATCATTTCGAAAATAATACAACTAGAATGACCATATTTGATATCCTGGAATAAATTTTGATGGAGTTTTTAAATCCATCAATAAAAATGTGTGTTACCATTCGAAATTTCGAAGTTATTGCAATTATAAATAAATAGACGACCCCATATGAAATTTTTATTCTATAGGGCCTTTCACTAGACTTTTTTTCCTGATAACTGGTACCTTTCCTTTTAATATGCAAAACAATGCGAGGTGACTACGTTTTTGTTTCCGCGACTGTACTTAAAAGCATTTCTCTAATAAAAGTTCAATATTTTGAATGCAAGCACAGCGATTAGAAAATAACAAGAAAGTCTTTGTTATACGATCTTTTATTTTGTTATTGTCTTTTTGATTATATAATTTTTAGTTGACCGAGCGAAGCGAGTTCTACGTTTTAACTCCAGGATTTTGCACTTGTCTGTCTGTATGTTTGTTACGCGATTACGACCAAATGCGTTGTTCGATTTCTTTTAAATTTGCCAGAAATATTTCTTGAAGCAATATAAAACGGTGTATATGTTTTATTTCTATTTATTTTAATTCGGTAGTAAAATACTTATTTTAATTGTATATAATTTTCATATCAATTGCTAATAAAAGAGTGGGTGCCAACCAAAAATTAAAATAATGACATCAGAGTTCTAAATAAACACAGTTAGCTTATGGCTATGTATAGTTGTGTATCGTTATCCAATTTCCGCTAAATAAATGTCACCTATTTTTATAATTTTAGGCTATCTTTTAATTCTAAACTTATATTTAAATTCATTTACCATCTAAGCCATTTTTTCTTACCCTATATGGCGCAGTACCGTATTTAAAAAAACTTTAAATATTTTCTTATAATTGTTAAGCCTTAATGGAATTATCAGACATTTCTCGCCAAAAAATGCGTTCTCGCCAAGATAATTTCCCCTGCCTTATGAATCATCTGACGACTTTTCGTATATAGTATTTTCTTTTTGAGTAATTGGTATATGATAAAGTAAAAATTAAATTCCAGTCTTATTTGAATATATCTAGTTTGCCTGAAAATTTGTGTTCACCATGGAAAGAAGCAGTATTCTTTTTTTCGATATTAGTATTGATTTTGCTTTGGAAGTGAATATAACCGCTTTTGTTTTCTGTATCTTTTTGCATCATAAAGTTGTCCACGCATATTTCCTTTTTGCTTTTCTGTTTCATCTTTTAAATAAGAAATCCATTTTGGTTATTTCCATGAGTGTTGTAAATATTTCTTATTTTTTCATGGTTTTAAGTAAATCATAACAAAATCATATGGAATGCCCAGAGGAAAATGAATATTCAATTAAAGTTAGTTAAATAATTCAGAACAAAAAAGTCGATAAATTAAATTTAAAGGACAAATATAAAAAAATGCATTCAGTGGTAATGATATTTAAAAAAATTCTGACAAAAAGTTGCTATTCAGAACGCAAAGAATATTTGTAATGGTTGTTTCGATTAATAAATATTTTAATAGAGGTTATTTTTTATGAAATATTGAGAAAATAAAATTTACTTTGTTAAAATACCTTCCTTCAGAAAATAAGTTTTAATGCATGCATATGCATGCACAATAAATATACCGTAACTTTTTATTACGGTTTTGATAAGTTCCGCATTTAATAACACTTTTTCATAAAAATTTAAAAAGTTAATATTTTCTTAATAGGCTTTTTAATAAATAAACTTCAGTAAAGCTCATATTGTCCCCCCCACACACCCCAACCCTCCCGCACACATGCTCTGCTTTTGAGTGAAGGAAATATAGTCAACTAACAGAGCACAGCATCAATAGAAAGGAATCTCCGAAATGCTTTCTGTTGACGCTGATAGAGGGAGCAACGACTTCAAACATCGAAACTAGATGAGAAATCTTGTCTGTTCCGTGACTTTTCAGAAAATGAGAAAAGCGATGAATGAAGCAAGTTAATAAAATTTTATTCTTTCAAAGAGTTGTGACTGGGTTATGAAAGGTGCAAAATATGTTCAACTATTGAACATAACTATTTCTCAGAAAAATTAACTTACGGTTTATTTCCCAATAAATTTTCAGTCTAAAACAGCTATTTCTGCTGCAAAAGAAACTTAGCAGTAAAAGCAGGTGCGTGTTTAGGAAATTTACTTTGTCAAAGATATTGTCTACTAATTTCGTATACTTATAACTTTAATTTCTAGAGGAAAAATAAGAAATTTGAAATTTTAAACTGTTATTTTTTAACAGGAACATACGTCTAAAAATTCAGTATAATATCATGTTTAATAATTGAAAAAAGGAAATGGATATCCATGAAAATCTAAACAAATTTGTAATGCGTTAGAGAATAGGAGGCGCACGTCTGAGTGCATGTAAACAATTTTTCTCTCATCGCACTTTCCTTGATGGTGACGAAATAATCTAGCTCGTTCTGGAAAAATAAAAAAATGATGAAGAGGGCGAGTACGAAGATGAAGGCGAAACGCAGGCCAAGAAAGTTCCGTAGAAAGAAGTTGATGAAATACTGAAGAATTTTGTAAAATGTGTCGAGAAATATTCATCTACATCCGAGAATGATGATAAGAAGCTTTATTGCATACTCACTGAATTTTTAAATCTCCAAGGGAATCTTGTAAACAGTTTGCAGTTATGTCATCACTTTGAAAAAATATAAGAAAGATGCAGTTCGGGTCAGTGCAGTAGATTTTTCGTAGAACGACGGGATAAAATCAGAAAACAAGTGTTTCGTATTAATATGTAAGTTAATTATCAATCTCTATGATACAACTTTACACAGAGTAGTATAATGATTACAGAATAGAGAAATCACAAGCTTATTGCATGTAACAAGGATCTGTTGTAGCTTGGGATTTATCTATTCTGTAACATTTATACTACTCATTGTAAATATTGTATTAAAGAGATTGCTAATTAAATAACATATTAATACGAAACACTTGTTTTATGATTTTATCCCGACGTTCTCAGAAAAAATTTAAGGCGCGGACCCGAACTCCGCCTTTCTTAAGTTTTAGTTAGAGTAGCTTCTGATGGCGCCATTGCTGAAAACACATAGAACAACATTTCGCTCATGCGCAGTAAAACATTATTTACTGGAAATTCTCATATTTACCTTAGTATTCAAATTTTTGAATTCAAATTTTAATAAAATGTTTCCTTTACGTATTATCAAGTATTCGGTAAGTTTCGTACAATTTCGAAAGAAAACTCTGCATGTTATAATAAAAAACATGCGGAGGTTGAAATTTTCGATTTAATACCGATTTTAAGTAATTATCGTAAAAATGTATGGAATTGTGAAATAAATTGACATAATAAAAGACAGTGAAAATAATGTATTGATTTCCTTAAAACGGGGATAATTTACGCCCATTTTCAAGACTTCAGAATGAATTTCAATATTAGTTGCATATATTTCTCTTAAAAAAGGGTATTCTGATTTTTATTTCCTCGTTGAGTGAATACTAGAGAAAAATTTTGAAATAAAATTTGGATCATATATTAATTTAATAAAAATTATAATTTTTGGAAATTTTGGTGCAAAATTATATCGTGAGCAGGAATCCTTTGCACTGGCTACTTTATCAGTATATTTCTTTAACAAACTCACAGTGCGCAATAATAGATATATTTATTAAAAATTTGGAGGGGGAATATACAAGAAAAATAAATTTCATAAATACCTGATGATATTAAAAAAATTTCGCCTTGACATACGGTCAAATCGGGATGGCGCTTTAGAAACACATTTATCCGGTCATTGTTTGGTGTATTATTAATATTATTTCTATTAACACACTTTTCTTTATTAGATAAGCATTTACTATCATTTTACATTCTATATTATTAACAGGAAAACCAAGTCACTAACCACGACTACAAAACCGCAACTCTCTCTCCCTTCTCATTGTAGAAAACCTTATATGAAGTAGTTTTCATTTATTCAATTGGGGTGCTAGAAAAAGTTTTTGAATATTTAAGAGTACACTAACCTTGTGAAATGGCATTACAATAGGCTTCATGAATCTCTTGAGGGAAATCCATCTACTTTCAAGTTCATATCTTCCTTTTTTACCCCTTGGGCATATCTGAAACAAAAGCAAACGATATTCTTATAACTATTTAACACAAAAGCAAATACAAAAATACAACTGAGATTAGCTTTGTTCCGCAAATTTCCGTGGTGCAAAGGAACCCTCTTTTTCGGTGCAAATCTATACCATGTCAGAAAAAAATTAATTACATCTTAAGTAAAAAATATAGTTAGGATTCAAAGCAACAGAATTAAACTAGGTTTATTATCTTTCTCATTAAAATGCACTTGCCTTCAGAAATGTTGTACGATTTTTGAACACTAAAATTTTCATCAAAAAACTGGCTCATTATTTTTTTCATTACCAGTTTTCACATTTATTTGATTTTAGTGGATATAAATGATAAGCATTTGCTTTTAATCATTTCTGTTACGAGAAACGTACATTATTCAACTGCAATCTTGAGACTTTTTTCCCTTCTCCTCTCTGATTTTCCGCTGAAATTTATTAAGAAGAAAGTTTTAAGAAACATAAAAAATCAATATTTTTCATTTTTTAAAAACTTTTTCTAATTTTTTATAAAGTTGTTTAAACCCATAACAATTATAAATAGTTATTAATTTTTTCCTTATTTCATTTATATATATTCAGCTATTTTTGAAAAAGAAAACTAACCACTATAAATTGATTATTAAAATATTTCTTTTTCTTTATTGTCCAGTTTTTTTCTCTCTAGCTTTGTCTTTTGAAATCTTATCAGCAACACATATGCAAAAAAGTCGGAAATATTTTATTGAAATTACGAAATTTAGTTATCCTCACAAATATATAATTAAAAGAATTAAAGATGTAATTGTATAACATTGCTTTAGACATTAAACAAATAAAGTAAGTGAAAAGTGTTCGGTCTATTTTCCAAAATTGTAAGATAAGTAAGAAATTTCTTTAGAAAATAATATAGTTAAGTAATAAAATCATCGTATCCCAAATTTTACTAAGAATACTTATAGATCCTTTAAAATAATTTGAAAAAACATAACAGTCGAATTAGAAGAAGCATTCTAAAAAGAGGTTAATTAAAAAATGTTTATCTTTCACCATGAAAAATATTTATGCAATTTGTCTTTTCTCGTCCAGGATTACATCAACTAATAAATGTTTTTTTTTTATTTTGTTTAATATATAAAACAATCATCAAAAAATCTTAATCTTTCATTTTTCTTCGATTTTAACAGGAGAAGAAAGATAGAAGAATGCATCCACATAAAAAAAGTGTTTTATTTATTGAATACATTCTTGTCTTGAAAGAAAAACAAGGGATAACATCTTTCTAAATTTTTTTCTATCAAAGTACCTCAAATGAAATCATCTGATAAAGAATCACATGCGGATTTTATTACGTAAGAATAAAAGAGGAAACTAAATTCTCAAGGCCGTTTGAAGCTGAATTTATAACTCCGTCAAAGAGGGAATAATGAAAAATTTTTTGAGTTAATTAATACTGTTTCTTTTCTAAAGAATAGTTCCTCAATAATTTTTTGTTTCACAATTGATCTGAGGAATTTGAAGGACTCTGGGAGTACAGAGTTTGAATAAAGAAGTTGACGGAATGAGAATTGGAATACCGTGTTTAATTCTTACAAGGGGTGGAATAAATAATTACACCTTTCATATATTTAAAAAAAATCGAAAATAATGTAGAACAGGTAAAACTACTCTGGGCCGCATCCCTGATGCGCATGAATATTTGGTGTGTCTGGAGCTATTGTCACTTGTAAATACATTCACTTATCCAATGTATGTGAAAATCGATTGACTGAGTTTCCATTTCCATACTTTTCCTTATATGCATCGATTTTTAATTACTTTGTAGAATTCTAAGATTTTTCACATCTTCTTTTGTTGCAGCAATTGTCTTTTACACACCTGCACAATTTTTCTCCAAGCATCAGTTAGCAGTTGTAGATACACTTGTCTATCAAAGTATGCAACATTTAATTGCAGATTCAGTAAGTTTTCTGTTTCTATTCCACTCCTTTCATGAACCATTTTTTTTTTACTTTGAGGAAATTTATGAGTTTTAATGTCTTCTTACAATGGAAATAGTATCTTCGACACGACAGCTTATTTTTGTCTCCGCCCAATACGAATTTTAAGGCATAATGGCACTAAAAATTATTCATACTTTATTAGTCATATTGTATGCATTTAACAAACATTAAATTCATCAAAGCAAGGAACAATCTATGCATGTCAGGAGAAGAATAAAAGTTCAGAATTGACTTTATCAGTGAATTAAGAGAACCGGAAAGTATTTTGAAATGCATGAGGATATTTTATGTCTTTAATTCCATAGGCAGCTAAAGTTGAGGTAATTTTTTCTTCACGTCCATACTACGACGACAAAGTAAGGTTAATCCTTGAACTGCTGATGTTTTAAAATTTGCAGCGTGTTCAAATGGGTCCAAATACTTTTTTTAATTAATTGAGTTGTTATTTATTTGCAACGCTGTAATAAGTGTTAAACACTCTAACCTATGGTAACAGTGGTAAGCAGCAGAAAATAATCTAACTTCCAAACCGCGTAAATCGTGCGACGAGCAGTTGGTTGTTTAACCCTCTAAGCGTTTTATTATTTTAAAATAATAAATTAGCTTTCAAAATGAATAACTGGATATTTATTGAGTTTAATCAAGTCTCTGAAATCTTACGAATATTTTATCCAAGGTAGTTCTAGAAATTATCCATATAAACATGAATCATCTGCTGTTGAATTGATAACTAAAAACGGGGAAATACGGCTCAAACAGATTCGAGGTTTAATAATGTAGCCATTCGACATAAGCTACAGTTTTATATAATCAGATATTCCCCTTTTAGATGGCGTTAGAGCAGGTTCTATGGCTCCAAACTAAACAAAATTGTATTAGCGTGTAGAAATAACGATCCTTCCTGTAGGAACCAAAAAAAGAAAGAATAGAAGTAAAAGGAAAAAAAAATGAAAAATATTAAATTATCGTTAATAAGGTGGGGTTTCGCTATTTTCTGATGTGTTTTCGTTTTCAAAGGATATTGGAAGGAATCTAGCTTAACTGAAAAAGCGGCCTACATTTAATTTTGAACGTCGAGTCATTTTTCGTTTAAAATACCGTTTTATACATATTTTCTTACTTTCGTTTTTTCGGTGTTTATTGAGCGCATCACTTCTACTACATCTAGTAAAATTTTGAATTTCATAACCGTTTTTAATTGAATAAAAGATCTCAAACGAGCCAACTTTACATCGAGAACTAAAACATTTGCAATGATCACAACAGATAATGGCGCAGAACCATTTATTGGCCAAAGTTTACGATTTTCTTTATATTTGTTCATATATTTTTCTATTCCTTTTTCTTTTACTTTTTATTCGGTTTTCGTTTCGTTTGGCTCTGTGGCCATTAGACTAGACGAACTTTAATTAAAAGTACGTTGTATTTTGCTGAGGGTAGCACACCTCATCCTAGCTCAATCTGAGGCAATTCTTAAAACAAATATTAATTCCCATTCGTATTATTTATCTATTTACTATCTTGATGGAATGAAGGTATATTTCTTGCTTGCATACATACAATCCATTGACAGGAAATCGAGTGCACTCAGTATGGATGGATAGCAGAAACTATCAGTTTCTGCTATCCATCATCTTCTAAAATTAAAATGTAATGTACGTAGGTTTATGGTATTACAATACACTTCTGTACATCCAAAGTGAATTTCAGTAATTATGAATCTTACTGGAGATTTATTCCCTTTGAAAAGGGAAAATAATTGCTAGCAGCAATTACTACTTTAAAACATGGATAATAATTTCACATGACAATTGTTGCATACATTCAAACCCGGATGGCAAATATTTGTAAAATTCAGGCATCCCAATTTCACTAAATTTTGTCTTGAAATCTAAAGAACATTGAATATTGTGGATCGTTATTAAAAATAATGCATAATTAAGAGTTTTAAAAATTAAGCTATGAATTTTTAAATTTTTTTTAACATTCTGTTATCTTTGCTGGGTTGTAAAGATACCCATTGTTGGCAATAAGTTTGAATCCGCTGGTGCACAAAAGTTGCTTCTTAAAATTCTGAAACTTGTTCATAACATAGTTAAAAAATTATTTAATTACAAGTTCGAAATACCATACGGGAATTTTTTGTTTTTTTTGCGATACTCGTAAACGCCGTGTATGGCCGAACCAATCTCATTTTACTTTATGTCATTTATGTGTATTTCATTTTTGAGAGGAAAGTATGCACATTTTTAAACCCAGGCTTTACAATATACCAAACAAACAATATATAACTTTTATGACTAGGTACCAAATTTAAGTTTAAATTCTGAATTAAAGAATTTAAGGTGTAGAAAATTATTCAGGCTACATTTCAATACTAGTTATTTATTTAATAATAATGTAGCCATCAAAAGTATTTTTGTCTAGATAACGCAAAATGATGTAGGTATTCTTGGTTAACTTTACAGCATCACCTTCTTCGATGATGACTATTGCTTCAATATTAGAATAGCTTTAGCCTCGTCAGTTCTTGAAAATAATGCAACAAAGCTGTTTGTGAGCAGTGAACATGAAATGTTTTCTAATATCATAATTCAATGGGTGGCTCCCTTATGACCTAAGCTAAAGCAGTCGGCTTTATAATGAAGAATAGTGGCATTTTTCGAGAATGTAGTTTTTACACGTTGATGCATCAATCCTTCAGAAAAATCATTCCTCTATTGAAAAGAGCACAACTATCCCAAGTGTAACGCCGTTTTGAAGCCGCTTAAGAGACTGAGAAATTGCTCAAGAAATAATTTAGAAAGTATTGCTTAAACAAACAATGCTTAACTCCTTCAGTCGGAATTAAGAAATAATGGTGTTATAATTTTTTTCCCTTTGGCGTACTGTGTACTACTGCAAAGGAAAAAGCATAAATGAAATTTCATGCTAGGAGATGAAAAATTAAAAAAAGTTATCCCATGTCCGGCATCCGGAGAATACCGGATATTTCAACTAAAAAAGACAAAAAAAGCAAACAAATTTCACTTTAAAATGGTTGTCGAAGGGTAAAGAAATATTGTAGAAGCCTTTTAAATGGTATAAAATGCTTTAGAAACAAGAAATTACTTGAAAAACAATTTTCACCAACGAGCTCCATTTTGGGAAGAACGATGATTTTCTCGAATTTTTCGAAAAAAATTAAAATGATTCCATGCACGAAACGAAAAGTTTTTGTAACGATTATATTTCTAAGAAAATCGGGAATCAAATTAAGAAAAGAGCATGTAGATTCGCCAAATTCTAAATTAATATGTGATGTACAAAGTTGATGTCCGGTATACCGGACATCAGGTCTGAAGGGGATAAAATAATTTACATCTTATACATCTTCTGCATTAAAATGATGTACGGGGAAGAAACAAACATTTGGATACGAATGTACAAGTTTATAAAAGATTCACCACTATTTTAATACAAAATTTTTTATATAAATTTTATCAAATTGCCCCTAAGTACATATACCCCCTTCCAAAATATGTTTGTGCCAAATTTCGTAGCTCCTTGTGCAGCCCCTTGCCCCCCGTAATGCAAACACACACCTACAGATTGTCGCACGTTCTCCTTTCTCATTCATTTGAATGTGTAAAAAAGCTACAGCTGTTCTTTACATAAGTTTTTGAGGCATCATGATTTGCTTTATTTCTTCAATACTTAGTAAAAACAAAAATAATTTCGCTTATATTGATTAATATTGTTAACTAGGTGTCAAGTACTGGATACTTTGTGGTCCGGTTCCTGCAAAATTTTTAAAAAAAGGAACCTCGTTATCTTCCCCCTGGAAACTTCCTTTAATCAGGATTAATTATCAAAATGTGAAAGCAATACTAAGCGGATCTAAAATTTCTAATATTAGATTTTTTTTAGTGTCCGATCCGACATAGTATGCCTCCAGATGAAAATGAACCGAAGCTTCTCTCTTGGGTTCGATAATAGAAAGATAGCGTGAAAGTTCAGAAGCAGAAGCTCAGAATACTTGAAATGAAATCGTAAAAATTTCTAATTGCAATTATGATATTTAGTTGTGTAATGCAAGGATCAAAGTTTGTCGAAAGATTCCAGAGACTCCGATTGTAGAACCAATTTAATGTCAATTTCAAATCCTCTCTAAATCAGCATTCTCTCATGTTTTAAATTAGCGAAATTTTCTAGCAACACATTTGTAAAAATCTCTCGATTTGATTTGAAATGTGTAACATTGTTTTGTAGGGGGTTTAAAAATAAAACCCATTGTAGCATTTGGACACTATCGTCCACTTGAATAATCGTGCTTTCTCACTTATTCTTTCATAACAATTTTTGCATTTCAACAGATTCATTTAGAAAGAATTGACTGACATTCCAAGCAACTATTACTACTCATAATTGAGTAACGTAGATTATTTATCTGTTTTGCAGAGTTATATACCGCGGATATTCGATAACTCGGATCTATCGAGACCAAAATAAAATTTAGACCTATTTCAAATTCGGTTGGAGAAAGCGGTGTCAAAAAATAATTACAGCGGCGTCGGCGTCAAATAAATACCGCGTATAACAAATCAATTTTGCATAACTTCCTTTCTTTTATAATGCTATTCTTCTTGGGACCAAATTATTAACTCACCTTTTCCTCTAACTGGTCATAGATGGTGCCCCAATAACGTTTAACAAAGTTACATCTATAGACAGCAGAGGTTTTAATCAGCACAGAGCGTAAGTAAATGATGATTTTCCCCTGGATTAAACGATCGCAGCGTCCTCATGTGGTGCTCCTGGAAGTAGCCACTTTGATCCCGTCTTGTTATGCGAAAAATGCAATGTTGATGTCATGTTGTCTTCGTTATGGATTCATGGGAACTTTTTCACTAAATATTATAATTTCTGATATTTTGCAGTGATTTCATTAAATATCGTTTTTATAATGAAATTAAGTGCATTATGAAATGAAATGGTGTACTTTCTTCGAAAGTTTTGGCCGTTATTCAAGATTCTTTGCGATGAAAATAATTAAATTTAATACGTTTCCAAACTCATCAAAAATGATTTCAATTAATGAAAACGTCAAAAATCACTTTCGTTTATTTTTCCTGCAATATAATTTCCATTTTCGTGCTATAGAATTGTATCTGCTCATCGTAGTATGAAAATGTAATATTAACACAACTTTTTTTATTTCTTAAAATTTTCTTTCCAATCTTGTGCTTTGGTAGATATATTGTCCTACATATGACAAACGACATCACTACTAGAAACATAAAAGGAAAGAAACCTTAGCCAGAATTTGCAATCAACTAACAGGAAATACTCAAACTTTCTCATACAGAAAAAGAGAATTTAATTCTTCTCCGGAAGAGTATGTTTAATCTACATTCGCCTGAAAATTTACGTAATTGTACCACATTCGAACGTGCAAAAATTCTAGCTTGCGTGTATTCATTATATAGCAGAGGCATAATGGAAAAGGCAAATAGAAAAGTACCTTCATAATGTGTTTGTTTTAGAGCGACCATTTGGTAACACTGCATTTTGTTCAAGCAGAGTATTACCAATCTGATACAAGTTGTGTTACAGAAATAAATTACAAGTTCAACACTTTTTTTCCACTCATGTACTGCATAATTGTCAAAGAAGGACCTTCGTCGCCAAAGTTGTATCAAATGTTTCACTCTACAGCAATGCATCTTGAAAAGGAAAGTATCTCTACTGCTTTTCTAAAGAATTTTTTTCAGCTTTTATCAATTGATGTTGAACATCTTTTCAGCACCCTTTTAACACATTTCAAAGGTTTTCTAGAAAGGATTTCTCAATTGAGTTTGTGTTGATAAATGATTGTCAAGACTTTTTATTTCTGTAAAAAAAATTCATTGATAAAATTCAATGAGCGGAGGAAATATGTTTGTGTTTGTGTGTTTGTAAATACTGTCAAGGGCGTCATGTACTTGCTATTTGTTTCAAGTTAGAGAATTATTATAAACAAAAATGGAATTTAGATTCGGGTGAAAAGCCAGTTGATGTTAAAAATACGTCTTCACATTCTGTGATGAATAATAGAGGTGGAGTTTTGTTGCGATGTCTTAAGGCAGAAATTATCGGTAGCTCTTCTCCTCGATGGCTGCCTGGTTCGGTTCCTATGTATAGGGCTGAATATTTGCGAAATAAATAATTTTTTTTAAATACTGCACTTTCATTGTTGCGCTAAAAAGTATATTTCCTTATACTCATTATTTTCTAATTTTTAGTTTTTATTTAAAATTTATTATTATAAATAGTATGATATCCTGTCAAGATTTTCCTCAAATTACGCAACAAAAATTTAATTATGTCAAGGAATCATCTAATAACCTTTCTCTGAAAATATTAAAATAGAGTATTGTCATCTAGAACACACAGTTGTATAATAAACACTAGTAAGTGAATGCAAAATGAATTTTAAAATTTGATTTTCACAAACAAGAAGCAAGTCAAGTTGAATGATACCATAAAAACATGATGTTAAATGAATAATAACGAGAAATAATAAAGCAAAGTGCCAGAGACCATCATGCCTCTAAAACCAGCTTTCGAAATTTAAATATCTTCATAATAAACTCCAGCTCACCAATTGAAATAGAAATGTCCTTAATGAAAAAGTTGCTTTTCGTAACAGCGTTAAGTGGATTAGAGTCGAAGAATTGGGCTCCTACTTGTATCAGGATTATTATGATCCACAGACACCTTTAAAAAAACAAATCGTAAAATTTGGAGATTTTTATTTGCAAAGGACAACCGATACCGGAGAGATGTTAAAAGAGAAAAAAATTTAAAATATCGAATAACAGCTTCCTTTTATTAAAAAAGAACATAAATATTTTTATGAATCGTTAATTCAAAAAGAAAAAGCAAAGCATTAACACTCTTCATTCATTGGTTTTAAGTTCATTTTTATTGATTCTAAAACTTATATATTATTTTTGATCTTTTAATGCTTTCTTCAACATGTAATTTGCTTAATTTTTCTTTTTCACCTTGAAATAGAGTTTTACAGTAAGACAGTTTTGCGAATTCATTATTATGCGTATGTATTTATTGTATCTATTTATCTATTACGTTGATGCAAAAAGGAGCGTGCACTTAACATGTTCTTCCACGGCTAAACAGAAAATTTTTTGACGCTAGAATGGAAGAACATGTTAAGTGCAAAAGGATTAATAAATTTCTCTGTAATTAATAGAGCTTTTGACGTGTCATTAAACATAAAGATATTTGAAGACCTTTTCTTCGCTGAAGTGCCGAAACAGTAAAAATTGAGTGTAAAACCAAAAAAATGTAACCCCTAAACTTTAAATCTCGCTTTTAAAAAATTCGCTTATATGTCACATAACAAGTTATCGACCAATCTAACAATATCTCTTCAACTGACAATTATTGACGAAATCAATATTTATTTAATTTATATATCAAGTTAAGATTACTGTGTCATTAGAAGCATATAATTTACACTTTTTCTTCTTTATATTCATAGCTGTAGCTGGGATTATATTGACATCAGCTCCGCTGTCTACGAGGATGTGCAAATTTGATCTTCGGTCACGGAAGAAGGAACGAAATTTCTGAAATTGAAATTCCTTGGTAAATTATTGTAGTTGTGTTTGTCGTTGAACTTACTGCAGATTGGAATTTTCCTGATTATCTTGTGGTTTTTGAATCCAACTCATAAGGAGGCTGACATTTCTCCGGAAAACGTTTAGTACCACATCGAAAATAAAAGCACCACAATAAAGCACCGCAATAACTTGAATAATTTCATACGCCCATTTTTCGAATACATTCATACCCGGATGGCAAATATTTGTAAAATTCAGGCATCCCAATTTCACCAAATTTGGTCTTCAAATATAAACACCATAGGATGTTGTCGTTCGTTATTAATAATAATGCATAATTAAGAGTTTTAAAAGTTAAGCTACGAATTTTTTTATTAAAAATTTTGTTACATACTGTTATGTTTGCTGGGCTGCAAAGATACACATTGCGGGCAACGAGTTTGAAGCCCCCGGTGTTTTTTTTTTAATTCTGAAACTTGTACATTAGGAAGGTAGATATTATTTAATTACACGCTTGAAATACCATACGGTATTTTTTTGTTTCTGCAGCGATACTCGTAAAGCCTTGTATGGCCGAACCAATGCTATTTTACTTTATGTCATTTATGTATATTTTATTTTTTGGGAGGAATGTCTGCACAGCAGCTTTACAATTCATCAAACAGTATATTACTTTAATGACTAGGTACCAAATTTCAGTTTAAATTCTGAATTAAAGAATTGAAGGTATGAAAAATCATTTAGGATACATTTCAATACTACTTATTTATTTAAAAATAATATAACCATCAAAAGTGTTTTGGTCTAGATAACACAAAATAATGTAGGTATTCTTGGTTTACATTACAGCATCACCTTCTTCGTCGATGACTATTGCTTCAATTTTCTAATATCCTTGTCAGTGCTTGAATATAATTCAACAAAGATGTTTGTGAGCATTGAAAATAAAATGTTTTCAAACATCATAATACGATGGGAGGCTCCCGCTTCCTGAGGAATTGCGTTAAATCAGTCGGCTTTATAATGAAGAATAGTGGAATTTTCGAGAATGTTGGTTTTTACATGCTGATTCATAAATCCTTCAGAATAAACATCCCTCAATTGAAAGGAGCACAACTATCCTAAATGTAACGACATTCTGAAGCTTTTGAGGGACTGACAATTTGCTCATGAAATAATTTAGAAAGTGTTGCTTGAACAAAAATTGCTTAAAATCTTTTACATCTTATACATTTTCTAGAAACATCTCTTAAGCTAAAAAGACGTAGGAAAAAAAAACTAAGCATTTGGATGCGATGTACATGTTTACAAAAGTTTCACCACTATTTTAATACAAAATATTTTTATATAAATTTTATTCTTTCTATAATAAAGCTGTACGTGGTAAATCTTTTCTTTCATTTAAAGCTTGGATTTTTATTTCCGAGCTGGTAAACGAAAATTACAGCTGAAGTTTTTATTATTTGAAGGGTTCATGTAAAACTATTTTTTATATGAGATTTCAGCGCCATCTGTTAGCTCAATGGATGAAGTTATCTGACATGAATTTGGAAACGGATGAGAGGGTGAAATTCCAACAATATTATACATTTCAAATATTGGAAAAATGGGGAACGATGTTAAAATTAGAGGAAACGTTATATGGCAGATTAATTGCTATCACGGAAGGATAGATTTTAAATTATTTAGCCAGCGAAAAAATAATTTTTGTGATCTAATATTTTCCGAAGTTTTCAAGGCAACACTCCGAATTCTTTTTCATTATATTATTAAAATTTCAAAAAATGCCCTAATGTAGATATACATATTATATACATAGACAGATATACCAATAAAGCCAGAATTTAAAAAGGAATACAAGCAATCTAATAGTAAGTTGAAGTAAAGGAAAAGCATACAACAAAAACAAGGAATCCATTCTAGTTCACTTTTTCAAGGGCTAGAAACTATTCAAAATGGATTCAAAAGGATATTTAGGTTAATTTTTTGTAGAAGCAGGCCTTTAGGCCAAGACAAAGCTTCTCATAGCCCAAACTCCCCAAAAAAATCAACCAGGAGCAAATCCACAAGCACAAACGTCAAAAGAAAAAGGAAAAACATTAAATACGCTAATAAGAGCAACAAAATATTAGCCATCAAGCTTAATTAATAAGCTTTCATAAGGTAAAAATCAAAAAGAACTTACCCCTGTAGAAATTAGCCAGAGAAAAATAATTTGCCCGCGCTTTCGAGAAAAGCAAAACATTAAACGCTAATCTCCGTGGCGACATCTATATTCCCAAAAGAGGTACAAAAAGGCAGAAAAAAGAAAAGAAGGAAAGCTGATGCCAAGACAGCAATCTCTTTACTAGCATGGGAAGGAGACCAATTCAGAAGTATTAAGAGAGAAAAAAAGCCCTTATTTCCCATTTTTAACTACGCATAAATGTGCGGGGCTTGTTTTAAACTGTATATTCCAGACTGTTCCTAAGGACAAAATCTTTAATGTTGTAAATGTTACAAGGGAAATGGTTATCATTGAGAGTTTTTTAAAATAAACATTGGATGCAAATAAGAAATCATTCCTATTGTTGCAAGTTGCTTTAATTCTGTTGGCTTGACTGAAAATCACGTTTCTAAAAACTCTAGAATCTAAATTGGAATGAAAGTCACAAAGAGTTTTACACTTAAATTCGATTTTAAAAATCTGTGTCAAAAAATAATTACAGCGGCTTCAGTGTCAAATAAATACCTTGAATAAGAAATCAGTTTTGCATAACATACTTTCTTTTCCAAAACAATTCTTCTGCTTGTGACCAATTTATTAACTCACCTCATTTTTTCTAACCGTTCATGGATGGTGCCCGAATAACGTTCAACAAACTTAACATCGAGGGGCAACAGAAGTTATAATCGGCACAGAGCGGAAGTAAAGATGATTTTCCCCTGTATTGAACGATCGCAGCGTCCTCATGTTGTGCTCATGGAATTAGCCACTTTGATCCCGTCTTATTATACGAATTATGCAAGGAGGATGACATGTTATCTTCGACGCCTTCGTTATGGATTCATGGGAATTTTCTCGCTAAATATTATAATTTTTTATATTTTTGCAGTGATTACATTAAATATCGATTTTATAATTAAATTAGGTTCATTATGAAAGAAAATGATGGACTGTCTTCGAAAATTCTAGGCCATTATTCAAGATTCTTTGAGATGAAAACAATAAAATTTAACATGTTTCCAAACTCATCAAATTCGATATAAATTAATGAAAACGTTATGTTATTTATATATTTGTAAATAAAAAAGTGTGTTTCGTTTATTTTTCCTGAAATAAATTTTCTATTTTCGTTCCACAGAATTGTATATTTGAAAATGTGCTACTAACACAATATACTTATTTCTTAAAATATTCTTACCAATCTTGTATTTTGGTATATTTTTGTTGATTACATGTGACAAACAACACTACTAGGAGCGAAAAAAATTACTTTCATAAGATGAAATTTCCAACCAACTAACAGCTTATAATAATTTTCCAAATGAGGATACAAATAATTGCAAATTTATTAATATTGATAAAAGCAGAAATGTGCGTAAATAATTCGAATTTGGAAAGAAAATGGCTAAACATTTAAAGACTACAATGAATGGCCTATCTCAGATTTTTGGTTGAATGCAAGGTATACTCTTTAAAAACTACTAGTTAAATTATATTTTTCAATCAGCAATTAGTCGATAGGTATTATCGATCTTTCAGGATAAACTGAAATTTTTAATATAAATTTGTTTCAATTATACATGTTTACATTTCTCCTTAAACTCTGCTTAGAAGAAATATTATCTGGTATTCAAAACTATTTCAAAACTGATATGTATTCATATTTGCATGACGGCTTCGAGTTTTGTACATAAAAGATATTTCTTAAAGGAAAAAGGCACCTGAAAAACAAATGCCTCTTCTATGAAGATTATATAGAAGCTCGTCTCTAAATCGTAATCTTAATCGTATAATTTTCTTCGCTTGAGTTTCACCTTAAAAGATGAAACAAATTAAAGTTGGATTCTGAAGAAGATAAGATTTTGTGTTTTTGTCGAGGAATTTTAGAAGTGTAAGATTATCGTTTGTTCACAAAGAATCTTGTTTGTTACTGAGGCGTATTGTTTGTGTTTATTTCTCCATGTTGTCTTTCGATTACCAATTGAATCATGAATTGAATTTTAGAACAATTGCAGAATTGAAGATTTTGTTTATAAATTGCACATTTTGTTGATAAAAATACCATTTGTGTCTGAAAATAAGAGCTACCTTTTAGTACTTGAGATTAGGGTGAATCTTTTAAAATTGCGTGTAAATTTTGAGCTATGACTGTGAGTGTAAAACGTTACAGAAAAAACTGTAGCGCTAGATTGCATCAAATTATTTTTCTTCTTATAAATATCCTGTGCAATAACAGATTATAATTGGATTAATTTTGCATGCCAAACTACATAATCTAATTCGATGTCTATTCGAAGGTATCACTGGCCACAAAAGAACATCCAAATCTTGCCAATAGTCGATATTCTAAAGCTGGAGATTCATGATCACCCCGCTTAAGATCTCTTGCACTGCTCCGAAATAGACCATCAATGCGAAATTCCGAGAAATCCAACTTCGCTTGAAATTCATTTTGACTGTTATGCTATAAAACTGAAATGCGAACGGTGTAGATCTATAGAGGAGGGGATTCAGTCTCTATCGCGAAAGCAAAAACCAGAAATCAAATACGAGAGTTCCTTTTAGAAAGCGGGAGGATGAATAGGCGTAGTACCCCTAGGAATCAGAGTGCTCGTAGGTGGATTGGTTTCGGTTTACGCGGTCCGGCTCCTTGTATAACATTTCTAAATGAATGATCTGAAAATTGAAATAGTGTGAAGCGCTACCATGCCATTTTGACGGTGTGGAGTGATTGCCAATACTTTTGGGACAACGAAAATGAGAATGTGGTTTATACAGCGATTTGCCACTGACCCTTCTATTTCCATTTCTGCGCATGCTCTGTTCACGATGACTGACTCTTGACTTGTTTACTATTGGACATGAGATTCTCATACACCGCATATGAACAACATGAGGCTTACAGAAGTAAGTATACAGACAATTCAGACCGTGTACAAAAAATTCTTTACAAAAAATCAAATAAACTTACGAGAGATACTGCAAACGAACAAATAATGCAAAATAATTATATAGCGAAGATGAGATGGAGTTAATAATAAAAAAATATTATTATAAAATGAAACCGAATTCCATTACGAATTACGAGATGTTGTTGTGTTGCGAACAGTCATTATCCTAATGTAAAAGTAGCTTTAAGTATAATTTACAACAACAATCAACTTCGAATCCATGCAATGGTAATGGATTCCTGATTGAAAAATGACATCTAACTACAACAATCTTTCTAAAAGTTCGTAGAACAGAGGGTTCTAGTATAAGAACATGACCAGTAACGGTAAAAGGTCTGCAATCCCACCAATTTATCTAAACTCCCATGAATTCTCCAATTAAATATAAAAAGCGAATCATATTGCAGCATTTCTGTGACACCTATTGAACTACTGAATTTTCTGAAAATCGATTAACATAAAATGTTTGATGTCGTTTTTTTGTTTTTCAGAAGGATTAAGATTTATCGGCAGGGAGTACAGTATCGTTATTTCGTTATAGAAGCAACGTTACGTCTCTGAGAATCAGATAAATTCTCTTAGAAAGGCAGTCTATGAAATTCGTAGAATAAATACTGTAACAGTTTTAGCAAGTACAGAGAATCTTCAGAACCTTTGAAGATAATGCATCATTTTTGTAATTATGTACATAATTTCATCATAATATCAATATTTAATGAAATCACTGCTACAATATCAAAAAATAAAATATTAAGAGATAAAAATTTCAAGAATCCATTACGAAGGCGTCGAAAGTCGATGGAAATATAAATTTTTGGCATTAAAAGCGTGATCTAGTGGCTTATTCCTTGAGAGGAAGCTGAGTACGCTTCGACTTCCCTCTGCGCCTATTTTCACCTTTGCAGTCCATCGATGTGAGGAGTTAAACGTTATTGAGTCACTATCTATGAGCAAGTAGAAAAAGTTGAGTTAATAATTAATTCCAAATCAGAAAAATTGCCTTTGGAAAGGAATTAAACTATGCCAAATTGAATTCTTATTCGCAGTTTTTAGTTGACATCGATGCCTGCACTTATTTTAAGCTACAGTTTGTTTAGAAATCGAATTTTTAATAAGTGAAATTTATATTTTCGTCTCATTAGTTTCGTATTATTGAATTTTCATTGTATATAATATGAAACATCTGCATTATTCAATAAAGCAAACTAATGGGTGCTTAGAATATGAGTCAAACCGTTTCCGAAATAATCCATCGAAATGCAAGGTTAAAAAATGTTATAAAAATACATAAGAAAGCGCGATTATTCTAGAAGACGACAGATTTCAAATTTCACATAGATTGCGAAAAGTAATAAAATCTTACACATTCGATAACGAATCCGGATATAATTTAGAAATTCTTTGCTAGAAAAATTTCTCTCATTTATAACATGGTTAAGAGAAGTTTTGAAATTCGTATCAAACTTGTTCTGCACTCGAGTTTGCAATCATTCGACAGGCTTTCATCCTTGAATCATATAACAATACATAATAATCCCAAGCGTTCATTTGTACAATTTCATTTCCGGAATTCCGAGCTTCTGTATATTGAACTCCCATGATTTTTGTCCAATTTTGGAGCCCAAGAGAGAATATTCGGTTCCTTTTCATCTGCAGGCATACTATAACAGACACTAATTATAATCCAATCTTAGTACTTATAGCTCCTCGCATTTCAATTTTCATATTTTAATAATTCACCCGGGATCAAATGAAGAACCTAGGGAAAAGATGACGATGTTCCAATATTTCAAGAAACGGTTCCCGGTCATTGACACGTAGCTAACAGTATTAAATATAAGCATAATTATTTTCATTTTGGTTTATTGTTCAAGCAGTACGCAAATCATAATGTCACAAAAATTTATTTAAAACACTGCTTCAGCTTATTTATTTTATTTATTTAAAAAGAAGGAGAATGTGTGTGCGTCAGTCTGTGAATTTGTTTGCACTGTGAAAGGCAAATATCTGGACTAAATGCCATGAAATTTGGTACAAAAGTACTTTGGAGGGGATTTGAATAGGTACTTCTGAGTTATTTTTTAAAATTTAATTAATTAAAAATGAAATGAATCTGGCGTTTCTAGTTGATAAATTCGGAAAATGTTATACATCACAAATTATTTGCATGAGCTAAAACTTTTAAATAATTTACCTCTTCTATGATACCAATTAAGTTGCCGTGCAATTTGTTTTCTAATTTTAACACCGTTTTTAGGTTATTTAATGTTATAAATATGTAGTTCACATGGAATTTCATTCTCCTGAATATTTATATGCCTTAAGTGAAATTTCTTTAATCGATATGTGCACAGTTTATAGATTGATGTTAAGTTGTTCTTCCCTTCGCAGACATGACGAAGTGTCCTTTTGAATAATAAATACTCGTTTTCAAACAGATGTTCTGGAACTACATTCTTTGAGCTAATAGATGATGCTCAGGTCTCAAAAGCATATTAAAACGGAACATCGTTATTTCTACAACCCCTCAAATAACGCCAATTTTAGCTCTAATCTCTGCTTACCAGCAGGAGAAAAAACTCCAATCTTTAAACAATAGAAAATATTATCTGCAAAACCTGTCTTTGTACGTTTAAAAAAAATTTAATTTAGCACACTTTTTAACTAAAATAGTGATAAAACTTTTACAAATGCGTAAATGCACATAAAGATGTTAAAAAAAGTAATTTTTCATATCTTTTGAATGCGGGAAAATTCCGAATTGGTGAGAAAGGAAGTAAGAAAATCGATTGATAACTTCCATTCACGCAGTGGCGTCTCTGTTTATCAGCCCGGACCTAAAAATCCAAGCTTTATACAAAATTTGAATCATTTTAATTTGCCGTTGTAAAGAAATTTTATAAAGGATAAGCTCGTATTATAATAGTGGTGAAATTTATATAAACACGTATATGCACATTAGGTTGGATGGAAAGAGTCAAATATTATTTTATGTCATTATTCCACTGAAAAGTTGCTAATTAGTGAGAAATAAAAAGAGGGTAAAAAAGAAAGGAATCTGATTGATATTTTACGTACACGCATGGAACTTCAAAACCGTAAAATGTGACTCGAAAATCGTCAGTTTTCAATATTTTAAAAAAATTTCTATCTAATTATTATAGCAATAATTTTTTAAGAACTCATCAACTTCATTTATTTATTAATTACACATTGCAAATCTAATCTCCAGAACTGCAATATTATTTGCGACTTAAGAACGAATGCCACACGTGCAGACAGTAAAAATAAAGCAATAAATAACAGAACTTTAAGAAAAGACTTCAGATATTAATACATCTTTCAGTCTGTTAATTTTGTTGAATGGTATTTCACTCTTTCTTCTCACCAGCTCACATTTAAAAGCCTGATTTACGGGAAAAGTAAAACATTTCTACTATACTGTCGTTCGTGGTCTTGTATCCACCGATTAGACAAACTTTCCATGATGCTTCTGATTAGCACTGCTTTCGATTTGGGGACCCTGGATACAAATATGGAGCGGAGACGGCGTTAAAAAAGGTTTTGCGTAGCTTGGTGGAGATGTGATTTCTCAAAGAAAATTCAGGATATCAATACATGAGTCCACGTTCTAGTTAGAATTTTTATACATAATTTTTTAACTTACACTAGCAAATATAAAAAAACCTTTTAAAAGACAAAAATGAATGGGTGCATCTTATTCACATCCGAAGATATGAATGGTTAAATATGCAATGCGTAATGTTCATTTCTGCTGTTAGACTGACTTTGAATTTATTTTTAATAGCGGCAGCTACAATTTATTATTAATTATCGTCTGTCGAAGGTTTTGTATCTGTTTTTTTGTGAACATGGGAATATAGGGAATACATTTGGCTAGATATTATAATCTTAAAACAGTTTCTGAGCTACATATAAGGTGGCAGAATATTCGGTCATCTAGCCACCGTGCACATGCTCTGTTCGCCGACTTTAGAAACACTCTGCTTCTTATATGTGCTTGACACATCGCTCAACTGATTTCATTATGATAAATGTTTAGCATCATCGGGGAAAGAATCAATCCACAAACATTCATTTGAATAATTTCCGTTTTATCCGTAGCTTAAAAATTTGTTCGGACATGTAACTTCCGATTGCTGTTTTCTTTGGGACAGACACCTAGTCTTACAAATTTTCCTAATGCCCGGTTCTCTTATGTGTTTCTGTTACCCAGTGTCATTATTAACATCATATTTTTCAGCATGGGGCAAAAAAATGTATTACAGTCTTTTAAAGGGTCAACAGATTTGAGTAACTCCTCAGATAGGTAACGAGTTGTTCTTATTACTTTAAGTTTGTGTCAACATTTTCTTGGTTTAAATATATAACAACTGTGGCACAGACGATTTCAAAAAAGGGTTATTTTTCACATAAGAAACCATCTCAGTACTTTGTTTGCTTATGTTAACCGCCTGGAATGTGACAATCCGTCAGGATCGCGGAAAATAAAATCTTCCGAATATTTCGCCGATTTTATGGCACCTGCAATATTTGCGAAATTCTACTGACTATTACTTAGTGCTTTTTTGTCAACATCGGGGTAAATTTCATGATGTCCATTCATAATGCCAGACTTTCAAGTATCATCTGATGAGAAGAAAAAGGTAAATGCCATGAGAGAATGCATTCTTCGACATTCCACCATGCGCACGCAATTGCAGTTCTAAGTTCAGTTTATCGCCTAAGAATCCCCTTGCTTTTAATATAACAGATATCCAATCGCAAGATGGGGAGATGAAGGCAACAGGCTGGTCCTTCAACCTTCGGAGCTTTTCCAACCGAACCGAACCGTTACAAATATTTTCTCAGATGGCTCGCAAACCGTACACGGGGAATTGGAGCTGCCTTCTGAGTCTTGACCAATGACTTTTGGGCCTACCAGTGGCCTCCTATATTCGACGACCAAAACACCGTATTTCAAGTCCAAATCACTGCACTTCATGAAGTAGTAAAATGCGCATCTTATTTACCAAACCATGATACCTTTAGAATACTCGTAGACAATAGAGCAAGTATCATGGAATCTTCCAATTAAAAGAGTACAAACAAAACAGAAAGAATAATATTAAAAATACTCCTAATAAATCTAAGAGCAGAAGACTCGTGGGTTAAAGAGAATGCAGGCTGTATAGGCAATGAGAGAACAATCCAACTGGCAAAAGACGCAACGCAACATTGGCGGGTCTATACACTTACTAATCAACCTGAATAACACACAAAAGGCCTCCTCTGGAAGAGTATGCTTGAGGAGTGACAAATTTCCTAGAACAATGGCGATACAGGCAGAACAATCTATAACATCATGACCTAATTTTGTCTTCGTCCCACTATCTGGAGTAGAGAGGATGTTATATTCTTCTGTGAACACATGATGCTTTCTCTACCTAACTCAAAAAGTTCCAATTCTCTGTAGTTGTGGTGGTACTGGTACAGCACTTCACTATGCTACTGCCAGTGACCACACTGTGTTTCGACATATGAGGAGGCCAGCGCCAAACTTAAAACAAGAATGACAGAAAAGAGATGTCAATAATCTCGACTCCAGGCAAAGTATTCGTAGTAAAGTGAAATTCATCAGTGAAAACAGAGATTTTCTCCCATTCATTCAAACCATTCCGAACCTACAAAATCAAGTGCTCCGATGATGGAGTCAGGCTCTTTTGCGTCTTAATTTAGAAAAGTCATTTTCCTTCTCTTTGCATTTCGGCGCCATTTACAAATGAGTTTGCATATTTTGCGTCTTCTCGAAATGGAAAGTAAGTTTTTTTTATTACTTTTATCTTTTCTTGTCAATAAAGACCATTTTCATTTTTATCCATTGATATCTTCTCTTTTTTAAATACAGGGATGCTTCGGTTTCACATGAGATATAGGAAAATTCCTATTGTTAATTTTTCTTGACTATTGTCTGAATCTCATACAGAGAAGTATTCCAGTTGTTTTTTATTTTGAATCCGCGCAGATGAGTGACGCCTTGATAAAGTTCATTTAGTGTACTCTTTACAATTATACATCTTCTTTGAAATTATACATAATTATTCAATCTGAATTTCTTAAGAATTTCATTCATTTTATTAGATGTTTTTTTGTAGAGAAAAGAAGACTTATACGAAATGTGTAATTTTCTGTATTGTATATAGTGTGGATATCTGTTTTTTTCTTAAATAAAATTCCCGTGTCTTGAACATCAAACTGTTCAGGGACAGGAATGGACCGTGTTCTGTTCTGTACATATAATATTAAGCAGCAGCATATAGTATATTTTGAAAAAGCTAAGTATAGTTTAAAAGGCTGTTTCAAAACGTAGGAATTCTTTCATAAATTGTCAGTCTAGGTGCGTATTTGGAGCAGCATTTATCAATATTCCAAAACAGAGGTTCAAGAAACTTCAATATAAAATGTTACGAAAGGACAATGAAAAATTTTGAAAGCCTTAAAATAGTAGAAAAAGGGTCAAATACAAGTAATAACTTAAAAGGCAGAACCGTCCCAGGACTCATCTCCATGAAGAACTACCTCTGTTATACAGACATTAACTATTTTTAGAGTAGGTGCTGTTTTTCAAATTTTGGCAAATTTATTTGACATTTGAATTTGTTTATGACTTGATGAGAAGTCAGTAAGTCTATTAGACGTTATTAAATGAAATCCTATTTTAAAAATAAAAAAAATGTATTAATGAATCAAAATATTCTTTCAAAATTATCGCAAGTAGAGCTTTCTTCAGTTACCTTTATGATTTAAAAGCACTGCATTAAATATCAACGACGCTGATCGATATTTCAGAAGGTATCTATTATTAAAAATACAAATATAAGAAATAGCATTAACAATGTAACGGGGAGGGAGTACACAAATGCAGATACTTTACTGTTTTCCATTCTAAAAAAAATAAAAGTTCTAAAATTCAGTGTCAGACCTTCTGGAGGAAAGCATCTTAAAACTTTATTTGCAAATACATTTTGTTCTTTAGGAATAAATAAGTAAAAATAAAAAGTAATTTCTTTTTTTAATTATTCATGGAAGTTGCGAAGACTTCATACAAAGATTTTCCTTCCTAAAAGTTTTAAAATTTTGAATTGTTAAAATTTGTTAATGGAAATATGATATTGTATATTTCAACTTGAAATGCATTTATTGTTGATTGATATCAAAGCTGCAGGTAATATGTAGGTAGGTACAAAGCTATCTAGGGTGAAATTGACTCTTAAGAAGATGAAATATATTTGTACATTTTGGACCCTTATAATTAGACCTAAAAATGCCAGAAAGCGCTTTTTATTAATCTTAAATCTAACTTCTTTGTAAGAGAAGTTAGAATTATGTTTTTTTGAAGATATGAGAAATTCAAATTTGTATAAATTATGATATTAAATATAAGCTTTTTCTGGCATGGATTTCCTGTAATAATATATTTAAAAAATAAATATAATTGACTGCCGAACACTTAACTTTTCTTTGTATAATTATTTATTAAAGTCATTCAAATGAATGGTTTTATAAAACTACCAAACTTAAAATGTAGAGAAAAACTATTTAGTTAAACATTCGAAATGCCGAACATCTTTATTTTTGTATTTCTTTGCATTGCTTTTAGTAAAAGAAAGCCCTTAAAACACAATCTTCATTATTCACTAAACAGCACATATCTTTATTTAAAATAGAAATTTCGAAAATAGTTATAATTTAAGTATTAGTAAGTATCGAAAAAATAAAAACAGTATTTACGTTCCATTTTTATGCAAATTAATTTGTTTAAAAATATTGCAGACATTGATACTATTTAAGTCTAGATGATGGAATATTTCCTCTTTAATATAAAATAGAATTATTTTCTCCTGCGAAGGCTATTGCTTGTACAAAGTACAGGCTATCAGTGTTACTATCCGATATCTCTGAAACTTTACAAAGACATTAAAAAGTGTTTGTATTTTAGACTTTCTCATAACGCCGCTGCTATATAATAAAGCCATGCAATCTGGAATGCGATACAATATCGGCAAGTGAATGTATAGTAAGCATGGCTTTCTGTATCACCTAAGTTGCATGCACCGACTTCAGTAACGCCGTTTCCGATTATTACTCTGATTTTAACAAAGATATTTTCATAGCTTACCACGTTTTTTCAGCTTGAGAGGGCCAAATATTATAGTGACAATTCCAGATTCAACATTGCACAAGGTAATCTTATGTTATACAAATATATAAGATGCCAGTAAGAATATGTCTTGCATATCAAGACGAGTGTTGTCTAAGCAATACTTCGAATTCCTTACAGTGTATTTCTCTAATTGGTATTCAACATGTTGATTTCTACTAATTGTAAGCAAATTGAATAGCTTTCATTTGCTAAACAAGCATATTGAGATATGGCCAGTCCAAAGATCCACCAATTAAGAATACTAAAAAATATCCATTTCTAACTCTTCATATCTTTACACAGGTTTCATTAGCAGCTACTCTATTGACCTATCTGAACGAACTCCGCATAATTTCTCACTATACTGACGAATAGTACAGAGGCTATCCGAGAAAAATTGCGCAAACTTTCAGTTGACATATTCTTTGTATCTATATACTGGGAAGTCCTTGCGTAAAGTCAATATCCTTTTATATGAAATGTCGGAACCTTTGGTTAAAAACAGTTCCAGTAAAGGTTCGCGCTCTTCTTGAAATAACTACAGTGCTTACGCAACAATTTCAAAGTACTGTATCTATAGTTGAGACTATATCCCTCGTTACTTGAGTCTTTCTATCATTTCAAAGAACACATTTTCCAACTTTGTGAAGACTTCATTTTCTTCCAGGAAACCAAATGATGTAGAATAACTTCAAAAATGAGAGGAGACCAGTCCTGAGCTTTTTAAGTGTGTTTGAAAAGTCTGTTCCATCCATTATTATTGAAAGTGGTCTTGTGTAGTTGTCAATGTGCCTTTGATGGCTCTTGCATAAGCGTGTCCTAAAAGAAACTCTAAGATTTATGCGTCAATATGTCAAATTTCCTGTTCCCCGGAAATTCAATTATGCTGCATTATTAAGGCGACTGATCTAAGGAAGTGAAAGCCTCCCAATCGAATGATGTTATTCAGGAACATTTCAATCTCACAGATCCACAACCAGCCTTGTATAGACGTAGAAAAAATAGAAGCATCTAGCAGTATTCGGCCCCACATCATCTCATATTAAAATAAAAACTTCAAATTTATTGGAAAT
Organism: Araneus ventricosus; assembly: GCA_013235015.1. Taxonomy (NCBI): domain Eukaryota; kingdom Metazoa; phylum Arthropoda; class Arachnida; order Araneae; family Araneidae; genus Araneus; species Araneus ventricosus. Next base: position 40,859 of record BGPR01003944.1, read on the forward strand.
AACGTCTATTAGATGATTCCATGTCAAATAATTAAAAAAGTTGTCGTACACAAATTTAGAATTCTATTAATGTCAACATTCCCAATGGCAACACGTGTTTATGCCTTCAAAATTGTTTTAAAATTTATTTTGGGATAATAAATTTAATCATTAGATCTCTGCTTGTTACGAAGTTATAAGGAATTAAATTCGTGACTCTGATTTTGAAATAAGATTTTAAATTTTCTATTGATATCTTCAGATATAATATATTCTTTGAGTTACATTTTTATCTGTAGAAATATTAGGGATTTTCAACATATTCTGCACTTAAATTTTCATTATAAAATATTTTATCAAAATTAATGCTTAAATAATTTTGAGTAGTAACACTTAATTTTAATAGTATTATACACAGACGGCTATTGTATATGTTCTAGCAAAATTTCAGCTTCTTCATACTAATGGTTTTGATGTTATAATAGATTTTCTATTTCAGCTGTAAAAAGATGCTCTTAGGTAGTTAGTGGGACCCTACATTTCGAAAAAGAAACATTTTTCTTCATTTGGTATTGTAATGCATATTGGCTAAGCTATATCAATATACTTTCAAGATAATTACTTGTTATCTGCTTCTTGTGTCTAAAAAATAATTCGTTGACCATTTTCTTTTTTCACAAGTGCAAATATGTGAAATTGAAAAATCAAAAATCGTTTTCTCCCCCATTAACTGCGTTTTATCCTTCTCAAATATGTTTTAAATGTACATTAATTCTGCTATTTAGAGCAGAAAAAAGGAAGCCCATCATGTCACCGAATAGTCAGAAGTTTCATTGAATTAAATGCTTAGAACGCATGCACATGGTTCGTGATTACAGGTATTAAAATCTTTTCGTCGTGGGGTATGCCATGTCGGGAATACTCTATTGCTCAAAATGCCTAATTATTTTTGAAAACATCACATTCTGGTACTTCCGTAACAATCTAATTCTCCTAATTTTTTCGCATACGGCTGCTTTCATGTATAAGAAATTTTCTTAATGGGCAACGATTCTCAATATCCGCACAATTGCTGTGTCGAAAGTACTGGACGTAATAAAGTAAGTTCGGGAAGTTTTTGAGCGTGGCAACATATAAGTAGATATTTACTCTTTGGAGAGATAGTAGGAAAAATGGTAGAAGATATTTACTAGATGTACTGAAAAGCATGTTACGCATATAACGGTAAAAAAAAGCATGTGAAGTGTTCGAAGAAAAATAAAAAAACTTCATTTATCTGTCTTCCTTTGAGTTTAAACTTTACAGAAAACGAGATAAATGAAAGATTAGAATTAACTGTACGCAGAAATACATATCTAGTTTAATTTCAATATTCAAGAGAAGAGACCTGTCGAATCCACAGCAGATGTACTTGCTATTTACAAACAATCGAGCTAAAGCAGCTCAGACAAAAAAAAGTCTGCAGATACTTTAAAATTAACTGTTTCAAAGAGTATCAAGAAAATTTTGAAGGTTTACAGACAATAAAAAATTATTTCTAAAATGTGAATTCTAAGAAAATCAAAAATATTTGACATAATCCTACGAGAATAAGACTATATACTATTTCCAAGAAATACCAGAAAATAAGATAAAAGGGTCAATAAGAAGGAAAATATAAACTATAAAAATCAGCAAAAATATAATTAAATATAATATTAATGGAGAGTGACAGACTATAAGGAGGATAATTTTAGATTTGAATATTTTTTGGAATATATCCCGTAAAGTTGAATGGGTTTTCCTGCCAATTCGACCATGTAAAGGAGAAGTTTGAATTTACATTTTTGCAAAGAATTTACTCATATTGATATTTTTTAAAGTTTAATCTTCGTATAGTTATTAAAGAACTGCAATTTAAACAATGTATTTCATTTATTATAACAGATTGGTATTCAGGATATTCAACTTTCATAAGTTTCAATATTCGTGTTGAAAGGAAGCGAGTGAAAAACCATTATCTTTTAGCTTCTCTTAGATTGCAGATGAAACTTACTTCCCTGTAATGGCGATATCTGTTTAAAACTTAACGGTATTCATCTGAAATTGACTTCGCTGCAATACCGACATTTGTTTAAGACTTAAATAAAATTTCGGATGAATACCGTTAAGTTCCCCTACATAACTGGCTTTCAAGTTATGAAAGAAAAGTTATTCCAAGTTTCGCAAATTTGCTGTAAGAAATTTACTTACCACAAATACTGAACTTTGCTTTAATATTCAAGGGACTAACTTTAAACACCATAGGCTTTTTTAACCTATCGTCGTTTATTCTGTAACTTTCATATAATTCGGTTGATAACTTTGTATATTATCAGCAAAACACCTGTGGGAAAATTTGAATTTTTTTTAAATGAAACTTTATATTTACTCGAATATTCATTCATTTTTTTCCAAAATGTATGTAAGTATTGCGGAAAGGAAACAAAAAAATGATTGAAGTTTCAAATCATTATCAGCTTTCTGTGAAATGGTATGAACCCAAATCATTTAGTTCTTATTCAATTTCTACAGCCGAGGAAAAAAGTATAAAGTCGGATAAAAAATCGCCATATCTCAAGATTGGCAAAGGTGGCCTGTGATTTCAAAGTAAGTAATTTTTTACGAGTTAAATTAATGTTGCTGAATAATGTACCGAAATATATTTGAAAAAAATACTAATATTTTTGGGATTATGTAAAAATTATCAAAATTAACGGATGGCAGCATAGAAAAAAGTATAAAGTCGTGCGCTGATTGCATCATTTGAAAGATTAAATAATCTGAGAAAGTATTTCTCTCTGATGCTTCAAACAAACTAAAGTTTTGTAGATAAATAATTGGTTTATTTTTATGATTTTAATATCATGCCATCATTATCATTATGTCATCATCATTTATGTTTTTAATATCATCATTTTTATGTTTTCAATATCATATCATTAAAAATAACTTTTATGATTAATTCATATTTTTCGAGCTTTCTTTGGTAAATTTGCAATGTTTGAAAGAAAGGCTGGTGTTGGACGCGTAATTTCGCAACCTATCTCTTGTCAAACGGCGAATTGCGTTATTAAATATTTTTTTCCTGGAATATATTTTTAATTTAGAATTTTATTTAACTTGGAAAGGTAGTACAGCAAGTTGAAAATTCGCACCAGGTGGCAAAAGGTGGCATATATTTTTAATTTTATTTACCTTGGATAGGAAAGGCAGCATGTTGAAAGTTCTTACCGTGTGGCATAAGTTGTAAACATCACTGGGGTTCAGAGTCTCCCATTCAAGCAAAAAATGTCTTCCTAAAAATTAAATATGAGTTTAAGTTTCCCTGAGGCAAAATAAAAATTAAAAATTCACTATATAGAAATCGCAATGTTGTGTGCTAGAATTTAGAAGGAAAACTTCCTTCTCCTAAGCGGTATATTGATTTAGTGTTATGCACGGCATGCTGGCAGATAGATTGCTGTCGTTTGGTCTTTTGATCACGTCAGGAAAATGGGAATTTCAACAAAACACTTCATCTGTGCTTATTTCTGTTCTCTACAAAATTCTACTTTAAGTAGAACTATGTATAATCTTTTCAGTAACCAATATGGAGTGACCGACCTGAATTCAATAGAAAACCTTTCTGGCATTCTGTCTCGAGATGTTTACAAGAATGGGTGACACTTCAAGTGACAGTTCTCAAACAAGTCTGATCTAAAAACCACAATTAAAAGATGATGGAACAAAATTGACCCATACGCATTTCAAACTATGCCTGGTTCTATGAATCGACTATCAATACAAGTAGTAGCAAATAGAAGTTCCAACATTACTTAATATAGAATAAAACATAGTGACTTTATACTTTTTTCCAACTTCATCTGTACAGTAATTTCTGTAATTTCTTTTAAAATATTACATAATGTAATTAAACTTAAATGCGTTTTGACATCTTTACATCACGAAGTATCTTTACACTGCAGAAAAAGTAGCATAACATTAAAATATTATATATATTTCTAGTCTTATATCGTGTATTTTTGTGTCATTATACTTTTATCCAAGCCATTATTCGATCCCCTCGTGACTAAATCTTCACTATAAATGGTGAGTTCCGATGAATTTTCTTCTCACTTATTTTTGATTCATTGTCAGATCGAATTCCTTCACTTCGCTGTGGAGAAGGAGATCCTACACGATTTTAAAATATATTCAATGAATTTTAGCACTTCTATTCACACATAACATTAAAAATAAAAAAAGGAAGCCAGGTAATTTAATGGATTTATTTTCATAATTCTACCAATATAAATAAAAGTAAAACTTTTTCTTCGATAATATTAAAATAACTACCATTTTTAAAAGCTGCAAATAAGTTTTTGGGACAATGAGAAAATTTTAAATATCTCCTACATGTTTATAAGTTTTTGCAAGGACACATGCAATTTTCATTTATTGCTAAAATTTCTTTTATATTCCGGTTTTACATTAGAAGATGAAAATCGTTTTCAGAATTTAATTCTCTTGTACCGTGAACTTTTACTCCGTATTAGAACCTTTTAATATTTCTTGTTAGTTGATGGGAAAATCTGGCTTTGGTGAGATGTTTTTTTCCAGTAATGTCGTATGTTATTTTTAGTTAGCAATAACTCTATCAAATGCACGACCGAAGAAAGAAAGAGTATTGTGTTAGTAGTACTATTTCATAATATAAAAATATAACAATATTATAGCTCGAAAACGGAAAATCTATTACGCAAAAAATGTACAAAAGTTATTCATTGTTTTACAAAATTAAAATATTATTAGATATTTTTCATTAATTTTCGATAAGTTTGAAAACATATGTTAAATTTATCTCTTCGCATAGCAGAGAATCTTGAATTCAAGGATTTTTTAAGATAGTGGATTCTATTTTCTCAGAGCTAACGGAATTCTATTGTAATAGGCATATTAAAAGAAATCGCAGCAACACTGTCAAAAGATAGAATATTTATCGAATAAAATTCCCATGAATCCATAACGTTGGCATCGAAAGTCGAAGACAGCGTCGAACATGGATTTTCATTTGAAAAGACGCGTTCGAAGTGGCTAAATTCAGGAGCACCATTTGGGGACGCTGCGTTCGTTTATTAGATTCCAGAGGATAACCTTCGCATACTCCTTCTATGTGCCTCTATGAGAACATTTAAGCTCCGCGTATTTTATCCTTCACGTTTTCATAATTCATCCAGATCAAATGAAGAATCCTGGGGACAAATGACGACGCTCCATTTTTTTCAATTTTTCAAAAAAACAGTAAACAATGTTCGCCGTCATTGAGCCGTAGAAAACAATATTTATTATAAGCATAATTTTTTGTATTTTAATTTAAAGTTGAAGGAAGAAGTCTGAAATTTCTATTTATGAAACAGGTGCAAGTTATTTTTATATCTATTAACAAAAAAGGAGAATGTGAGTGTGTTTGCACTATACAGGACAAAAAGCTGTACAAAGAGCTATAAAATGTGGTGGGGAGGGCCCTTTTTTGAAATTTTAATGAGAATTCTAATTAAGAATTAAATGAATTTGGAGTTTTTCCTCGATTAATTGCAAAACAAGTTTTTACTTCGAGTAAAAATTTTACAAAATTTAACTCATCTGTGATATCAATTAATTTGCCGCAGAATTTTTTCTCTAATTTTAACATCGTTTCCCCAGTTTTATAATGTAAAGATATCAAATTAAATGTATAATTCTGAGTGAATTTTATCTTCCTACCCGTTCATGTCCTTTAAACAATTCTTCTTGGAATGATATGTGTAGAGTTTACAGATCGATGATAAGTTGTTCTCTTCGGATGCTCAGGCAATGCGGAGAGTCTTTCTGAATACCCTCTTTCAAATGGATGTCATTGACTTACATCCATTGAGCTGATAGATAGCGCTAAAACCTCAAAACCAAAGTAAACTTATCATCTTTTCTCCCTCGAACCTTCAAAATATATCACATTTAGTCCTTTGTGGACGGCAGCACTCGTAACGTTACGAGAAGCCAGCGCACCCATGACAGTTGTCCTCAAAGGGTTTTCTTTAATTTTCCTTCACCAGCTCGGAGAGAAAACTCCAAACTTTATATAATATAAAGAATAAAATCATTAAAAGTATTGGAAATGTTGTCAAACAAAATAGTTTAAATAGAAAGCTATTTTATTAAAATAGTGGTAAAACTTTTATAAATACTTACATTCACATTTTAATGTTACAAATAAGTTTGTTTCCGGCCACTGCCGCAGGAAGATGCGAATTGGCGAGACATAAAATAAGGACATTGATTGGATATTTTCCGTTAACGCAAGGACTTTGAAAAACGTAAAATGTGACGAAATTCGGCATTAGTTCTGTAATTTTTAAAAATTTTTCTATATTGCATTATTATATAGTGCTAGCTATTTAGTCTCATTTTCTAGAGACTAATAAAATTTGTTTTGTTAAAATGGATCTGTAACTTCCGATAGCACAAATTCCCTGTGATGTTGACAAAAATATGTGAAATTATTTCAATATGCAATTTTTACTTCCTTGCCTTCAACATGCTCTCCATACATCATCTTGCCGATAAATTGCAATATGTCGATGGATTATTAATGTCTAAAAATATATCAACATCATTTATTCAATTTATTTATTGTAACACATTGCAATATTAATCTACAAAATTGCAATATTATTTGTTACATAAGAATGAATTGCAAGAATTCAGAAAGTAAAAAAATAACATACCTTTAAAATAAGGCTGCCTTTAAAGCTATTAAGACATCTTTATGTCTTTAAAATTTCTACAATGGCATTTTACTCTTTCTTTTCGCTAGATGACATTCGGAAATCTGATTTAAGGGAAAAGTAGAACATTTCTGGAACAAGCTTCTTTTCTGGTTTTCTATAAACTTTTCACAATGCTTCCTATCAGCGCTACCCTCTGGAGTTTTAGGAACTGGACACAAACATGTAGTTGAGCCATCATAAATAAAGTTTTGTGTAGTTTGGTAAACGTGATTTCTCAAAAAAAATCAGGATAACACTGGATAAATCCACCATCTAGTTAGAATTTTTTAATTTCTTTTGTGAACTTCTACTGAGCAAACATAAAAAAACCCTTTAAAATGATGAAAAAAGAACGGGTTCAATCTTATTAACAGTCAGAATATTATAAAGAATTAAATATGCAATGTGAAAATTCAATGTTGATTTCGGCTGTCATGACTACATTTAATTTTAATACAGACAGATGCAGTTTATTATTAGTTCTCATTTGTCTGAAGTTTTGTGTGTGTGTTTCGGGGTGAGGTGAGGTTGGGAACACATTTGTCTAGATATAATAATCTTCTAACAGTACAGAAAACAGTAATCTTCTAAAAGGTATACAGGAAGAAATTTAAACAATTAATTTCGAAATTAAATTGTCAATCAAGATCCATTTATTAAAAACTTGTCATTCTTTAACTAATATTTGTTGAAAAACTTCACTATTATAATTTAAAAAATTGTAAAATAAATCATTTTATTAATTATTTAACAAAATATTCTTAATAAATTCTAAAAATAGCAGAGACATGATTAAAGAGAATGTAAATGATTGCACAGTATAGGTTTCCACATGAAATGGTTGCGTTCATAGAAAGAATTCATTACTAATATTTGTTCAGAATTTTTTTAGTGAAGAATTTGGATGGTATTCACTTTCTTCATGTGTTGTAAAGTTCATGAGATGAATGAATGAAATGGTTAAATGAATTTATAAATGTGTAGAATCTGTGTGTTTATGAAAAAAAAACTGCATTTTATTGTTAAGAATACGCAACTATATATTTTATTTAGCCTTAATATTTGAAACTATTCTTACTCCAGCAAATACTTCTTTATCATACAATTAGGAATAGAATAATATTTGACATGTTAAGTGTTTGGAAAAAATAATTTATAGACAAAGAGTCAATTTTAAAATTCTTTTGATGATTTTATTTTGTTTTAATAGGCACGATCCTATAACAAATGTTAAAATAGTCTTGAACATCATATTGTGGCTAATGTAGTTAAATATTTTATTGAAACAAGCGCAATATAAACATTTAGAATACGAGTGAGTTCTGTTAATATCAGAAAAGTGTTCTTTATCTAAGATTTATCGGCAATAGGATCGATGGTTCTATTTTTCTATATTGAGTGATATGCGTGATATATGATCAAATGAATGATTTCGTGGGCATTTAATTCTCTTAAAAAAGTGAACGTTGGCTATAAAATAACATGATGTATTAGGAGCTTGATTGCAAAAATTATGTCCAACCAAGAATCGGAAAGTTCGAATTATGCCAAAAAAAAAAAATCGCCACCAACTACAATAAGTCACTTTATACGCAGCTGGCCAAATCAGTTAATCGAAAGAATGACATACATCATAATTTCCTCGACAAATTTTATTTTGCTATTGCTGATAATGTAGTTGAGTGAGTTGATATCTCAAGTGATCTAATAAAACGTCTTCTTTGGAACACATGCTCTACCGCAGAAGAACAAGGGCTCAACGTTAATTTTAAGAACTCACAGCATTATGGAATTTTTCAAGGTGTCTAGATTATCATTGTAAACCACACTTTTTAGATGACTTTACAACCAAAAGTCACGCGGATGCGGATCAGGGTGGCCACCTGCAAATAAATGTATAGTTCATTGCTAGTTCTTTTTTAAAAAATTGGATTAGAATTTTCTATGCAGTCTAATTGTGATGATGTACTCCATCTTGCATCAATACTGTAGATTGCAAGCAATTATTCTTCACAGTCCTGAGTGCAAGATGTGTAAACTCACTCCATAATAAAACTTAGTAGAATGGTGGTTCGTGTAATTCATTCAGTTACTCGCAAACTGCGGGCAGAGTGCCATAATGAATTTGATGGCAGAAAATGGAATAAATATTATTATTTTGGATGAATCGAAATCCCACGGCCTTAAGCAGAATAATTTTTTTTTGCTCTACACACCTGGCGCTTCTTTATGGTCATCCTGCATTTTATTTCGTTCGTCATAAAAATCTAAATAAATATTTTTAAGTACTGTTGTAGCGCACCGTGCTACACCACCTTACTTAAGCCAATATCCACCTATTGATATTGGAAATTCCTTTTTTCCTAGTGGCTAAGATGATTGACTCTGAACTGAAAGGTCACCGGTTCTATCCCGCTGCGAAAGTGGTGACTCGCGGACAGAGAAATCGCAACAACTTTCAGTCCCACTACTAGATGGCAGCACCACAAATTCCATCAATTCCATCTTCTGCTGCATTCGCCAGATGGCAGCACTACAACTCCTACAGTAGCGGAGCTCTCCCAATTCAAAGTCTGTGAAACATTTCACAGCACAAAGTCTCTGACGCATTTCATAGCACAAAGCCTGCACGTGCCTGCGCACAAACAATCGGGGCCGCAATTTGCGCATATGCACGCAGTCCTAGATATTCAGATAATATCAAACAAGCTGGGGGTTGCTCCTGTAGCGCACCGCGCTACACCATCTTACTCTGATGTATATAAGCCAATATCCACCTCTGGACATTGGGAATTCCTTTTGTCTAGTGGTTAAGATGTTCGGCTCGGAACCCAAAGGTCTCCGGTTCTATCCCGCCGCCAATCTGCGCTCGTGAGATGTAGCAACACCGGAAAGAAGGGTTAACATTTTGTAACTGAGCTGCGCATAGCCCGCCAGAATTAGATTTGATCGACACACGGTATGTGATGCAACACTGAATTAGAATAAAACGCTTTATTATGAATCATCACTTCGGCATTTCTCGTCAAAGTTCTCACCCCACAATACAGTCCATGCCTTTTATCTTTTAGTTACCCCGCAAATTAGAGATATCGATAGGACGCAACATATTTAGTTGTCCTCAGAGCCGCGGTGAACAAGAAAATTTCGTAGTTTGGACATTTATCTGATGGAAATGTCAACTGATATAGTGGTTTTAAACCGCAAAAAAGGGAGCATTAAAGCACAATTGACAAAGCTGTGGTTCTTGATTACACAAAAGGAAACACATTCAGAGACTGTAATAACTAGGGATTCTGTCAAGCACCTTAACTCAGTTTAAAAAACTGAGAAATGAATTTCATAGAAAGGTCTCATATGATAATTTCGAGGAAATAGAATCCCGCATATCCGATTTTGAAGACGACATCTTCCAAATAGAGGTAAGCCTAAAATCTCTAGTGCATGAACTTAGATAAAACACGCCTGATTCTAATTTATCGGATGCTAAATTTATTGATAAGACTGTTTCAATCAAGTTACCTGAAAAACCTCTGCCGTTGTTTAATGGTAAAATCAAAGAATGAAATTCCTTTAAGCAGCAATTTTTAAATTTAATAAGAGATAATCCTGATTTAGCTAAAAATCTAAAGTTCTACTATTTACGCTCATGCTTAAGGAACGAAGCGAAATCAATAGAAATTTCCGATCCCTTCTTAAAGATACTTATCAATCCCTTCTTAAAGCACTAGAAAACAAGTGCACAATTGTTGATACTCACATAAAATATATCAGTGATCATGAAAAAATTGTTCATGAATCCGCGAAAGACTTGCGAAAATTGTTAGAAAGCATTCATAAAAATTTAAGAGCATTAAAGCAATTCGAACTTTCCTTTGTAGAATATGAAGTTCTTTTCTATAACGAATTTAGGGAATTCTTGGAAAGAAGATATCAAATTTTCATTGTAATTGGACGCAATGCTCCTTAAAAATCCAAATATTTGATGCTCGTGAGCAGACGAATAAAGTTTATTTGTAATATCATCTAACTTTTCTAAGTTCTTATATACTGTGTAAAACTGATACTCATTCTTTGCATAAATGTGATAAATCTTTGCAATTCTCCGCGCAAGAAAGATATTAAACCGTGCGAGAAAATCATCAAAGTCTTTGTTTTCATAAAGTCGTTCAATGCGAATCGAAACACTTTTGTTTCAGTTGCAAAGCTAGGCATCAAATTGTATTATACCGGATACAGGTGTCTGGCGTTAATGATGACTCATTTCCTTTGATGAATGCCAATTCGGTTTCTACATTCGCGAACTCTGACCTCGCTGATTTCGATTCCCCCACCTTTTCCTCTCACTTCTTGTTTCGTAAGACAGAAAAAAGAGTAATTTTGGCTACATCAAATTTTTGCGTTTTGGTTAATTATGGAGATGTCAGGAAAGGCACCGGAAGCATGTGTAATCTAATGGCTTCGGATTTCGCCAATGTTCTTGGTTTAAAGAAAGAAAAAATAAACATCCCGGTTTCAGGGATTTCCTATGCTGCTTTGAATGTGAAAAGAAAGAGTACTTCAACTATTTTGAACTCTGATGGTTTATTTTCTGCAACTCTGGACTTTTTAGTTATTCCAAAAATTACTGATCTAATACCATCAACATCCATTTATTTATAAGAAATAAAAATTCCGCCACATATCAATTTAGCGCATCCAAATTTATTCTCACCCGCTAAAGTAGACATATTGATCGGGGCGGAATAATTCCTTAGCATTTTAAAAGGAAACAGACTGTGCATAAATAATTCGTAAATTCTAAAAGAAACTGTCTTTGAACATATACTAAGCAGAATGGCGAAGAAGTACCACACTGTGGTTTAATTTCGCAGGTTGATAATTTGGATAGTTTGGTTAAGAAATTTTGAATATTATAGACACACCTTCATCTAAAAATAAAGAATAATTGGAATGCGAAAATCATTTTATGCAAACCTATCGTACGGATAAAGATGGTAAATATTTTGTCAGTCTTCCTCTAAAGAAAAATATACAAATAGGAAATTCTATTCAAATTGCAAAACAAAGATTAGATAGATTGTGGAAACGCTTAAATAACGATTCGATTATGGCAAATCTCTATTGTAATTTCATGAAGAAATAAGAAGAATTGGAGCTTATGCAAAAATAGATAATAGTGACAATGTAAAATATTTAATGCCTCATCAGGGTGTTTACATAGCTGATAGTATCAAAACAAAATTAGATGTAGTCTTCGATGCCTCTGCTGCATCTTCTTTAGGTGTATCTTTGAATAACTGTTTACTGAAAGGAGGTGTTGTTCAAGATAATCTGTTTTCCATCTTATTAAGATTTCGAAAGCATAAAGTTGCATTCACCGCTGATGTCAAAAAGATGTACAGGCAGATTTGGGTTAATCCTGATCAGTTAAAATGTCAGTGTATTCTTTTGAAGAAATAGAAGCTGTGAGGAATCTCCCCTTTATACGCTCCTTACAGGTACGTACGGCACCAAATCTATTCCCTATTTAGCCACTAGAGTGCTAAATCAACTAGCTACTTACGAGAGAAACAAATTCCCGGTAGCATCTTCTGTAGCTTTGAAAGATTTTAATGTTGATGATGTTCTGTCTGGTGCAGAAAATGTTTCGCCAGAAAAAGTTGCAGCAAGAATTAATTTCTTTGCTAAAAGCTGATGGGATGGAGTTGCACAAATGGTGTGCAAACAATGAAATGCTCTTAGGAAACGTTCCCACAGAAGATCAGGACTATCAGTTTGTTGATTCTGGCGAAGATATAGTTAAAATACTTGGCTTAAGATGGAACCCAAAAGAAAATGGCTTCAATTTCACTATAACACCATCAACAAGCATTCCTACTAAGCGAACTTTTTTGGCAGATTTAGACAATTTGTTTGATCCTCTAGGCTTTGTAGGACCAGTGATAGTAAAAGCAAAAGTGTTTCTCCAAAACCTATGCCTGCAAAGAATTGAAAGGGACTGGAAATTACTACATCAGAAAAAGTTTAAATGGAAAACCATGAGAGATTGTTTAAATGATCTTACACATGTCCGAATTCAGCGGTTCATTTTAACTGAATCTGTCAAATTACTAGAGCTGCATGGTTTCTCTGACGCATCAAAGGATGCCTTTGGTGTTGTCGTCTATCTTTGTTGTTTTACGATCTCGAACCGTATGAACGTGCGATTGCTGTGCAGCAAATCCAAAGTGGCTCCACTTAAATCTGTAACAATACCTCGTCTGTAAGTGTGTGCAGCTGAACTTCTAGCAAAGCTTATCTCCAAAGATGCGTAATCCTTTAATCTCAAGATTTATAAAACCTACCTCTACTCAGATTCGACTATAGTGCTTCCTTGGATAAATACATCGTCGTATTTGATTAAAGTTTTGGTCTCCAATAGAATTTCTCGCATCCATGGATTGACGAAGGATTTCTCCTGGCTCCATGGGAAAACTTCTGAAAATCCCGCTGATATTATTTCTCGTGGTATGATTCCTCAACATCTTATGGACAACTCTTTTTGGTGGAATGGTTCACAATTTCTTCAGCAAGTGACTGTTGAACTTAATGATAAAAATGGCATTCCAACTCATGATGACTATCTTCATGAGATAAAAAGGGAATCTGATAAAACTCTAGCTTTAAGTTTGGACTCTACATTTTTAGATTCTTTTTTAAGCATCAGTAATAATTACTCCAAATTAATCCGCGTTGGAAGTTTACTTCTCAAGTTTGCAAACAATTCAATAAATCCTGAAGATAAGTTAGATGGACCTCTTATCACCATGGAATTACAATGGGCAAAATAATTTCTAATAAAATCTGTTCAAAAAATTGCATTTAATGATGATTTTTAATTGATTCTTCAAGAAACGCAGGCGGCAGTTAAAATTAGAAATGTGAATCCCGTCTTAGATGAAAATATAATTTTAAGAGTAGGAAGTCCTATACAAGTCCTAATTATATTTCATCTGTAACTTTTTACGAGAAATCTCCAATCATTCTGCCTGACAAAAGTAATTTCAGTCAAATTGTTATTCTGTACTTTTATTTGAAAAATATGCATCTTGGTCAGAAAAATTTGTTCTATTGTGTTCCCAGAGAATTTTGGCCTTTAAATGGAAGAAGTATCTGTAGAAAAATTGTCCACAGTTGCATTACCTGTTTGAAAGCAAAACCGTTGACAAATCATCAAATTATGGGTAGTCTACCTAAAGAGCGTGTAAATATAAATTCTCCTTTCAACTGAACAGTTATTGATTTTTGTGGATCATTTTTCATAAAGTATAAAGATCCGAGAAAAGGTATATATCATAAAACTTTTGTTTGTATATTTGTCTGTATGGTTACTAAAGCTGTTCACTTAGATATTGTATCTGATCAAACAAATGAAACATTTATTGCTTGTTCAAAAATATTCTTTTCTAGACGAGGTAAATCGCAAATAATTTTCAGTGACAATGGTAAGAATTTTGTAAGTGAAAATTCAGAATTAAAACGATTGATTCTTATTGTAATTAAGCATGATGATTGTCTATCTAACTTTATATCTGAAAAGGGTATTCAATGGAAATTTCTTCCTCCCAAACCACCTAACTTTGTCGACTTGTGGGAGGCAGGTGTAAAGTCCTTCAAATTTCATTTCAAACGTGTCGTAGGAGTCTCAAAAGTAACCTATGAAGAATTTTATACTACTTTGCACCAGACTGAAGGAATTTTAAGTTTCCGTCTTCTTATTTCTTTGTCTAGAGACCTGGACATTTCCTTATTAGTAGGCCAATAACTGCCATTGCTGAGCCAAATTTGGCAAATGTTAAAAACAATCGATTAAATTTGTGGCAAAAAACATCAAAAATGATACAAGTCTTATGGAAAAAGTGGTAAAATATTTATTTACGTACCTTGCAACAAAAGAATAAATGGATCATCAAGAAACAAAACTTAAAAGTTGGTGATGTGGTTTTACTGAAAGAAGAAAATCTCCGATGTTTTAAATGGATTTTAGGTAGAATTGTTGATGTATTCTTTGGTAAAGACAATGCACTAAGAGTAGCAAATATTAAAACCCATTCTGCCATCTATAAAAGATAAATTTCAAAAAGTGCTCTCTTGCCACTAGAAAACTGATATTCTTTTGTATGGTTAAATTCTGAATTGCGTGTCTTGAAAATTTTATTTTTACTTATATTTCTTTAGCTTCTCTTTAATTCTGAGCTGTGTACAGATTGAAACTTAAATTCATCATTACTTTTGATAAGTAATTTACTTGTATTTCTTACTGTTTATTTCATGTAATTGAGCTACTCATATATATTTTTTAAATCATGTATGTAATTTTCAATATTATTGTTTGTTCGATTGCATTAGTGTTTCTTGTCAAAAGAGAAAATGTGTACCTTTTGAAACTGATATTTCAACGGAGGCGGCATGTTAAGTACTGTGCTCGCCAAATGTGGCAATCCGCCGGAAGTATGGTTAATATTTTGTAACTGCGCTGCGCATAGCCCGCCAGAACTAGATTTGATAGAGACATGTAATATGATACAACGCCGAATTAGAATAAACCGCTTTATTATGGATCATGACTTCGTCATTTCTCGTCAAAGTTCTCACCTCACTAATCATCTTACATCATCCTTTTATCTTCTAGTTACACCACTACTTATTTTATAGCCACCCCGCCAATTGAAGCTATCGATAGGACGCAACATAAATAGCCTCAGTAAGCCGTTAACTCCAGAATGGCTGTACTCTTTTTTTAATTGATGAATGCTCATGCAATGTGTGCATTGTAGTTTCCTTTATTGCAAGACACCGTCTTGAAACATGGTAGTTGAAGTGTCTCAAGATTATTCCAAATCATATGCAACTTGCATAAATTATAGACCTGCTTTCAGGTCATTCCATTAATTCTGGCAATCAAATATCAAGATTAAAGAAAGTTTCAATAAGACATTTAAGTGTTGAGATCATTTGCCTCTTTAACGCGATGTAAGTTGACGCCGAAGCAGCAGTACTTATTTTTGGATGCAGTTTTGTTAATTCACAACTTTTAATAAATCGAATTTCTTATTTTGGTCATGAGTTTCTAATTATCGACTTTCCACGGAATATAACACAGTGAAACAAGAAAATAGATTTTTATTATTTAATAAAATATAATAATAGTCTCTTGGAATAAGAGCAAACCGTTTCGGAAATAATTATTTGGGAAATAATATACAAAATGCAAGATTACAAGAAATGTTATGAAAGATACATGAGAAAACAGTATCATTCCAGAAGACGAGAGTTTTCAAATATCACAGGTATTGTCAGAAAAGTATATATATGTTTTACTTTTCATACCGAATTCGGAGATATTTTATAAATGTGATAGTAGAAAGACTTTGCTCATATAAAATATGATTTTAAAAAAATTTGAAATTGAAATTAACTTGTTCTATTTGCGAGAATGCAATAATTCAATAGGCTTTCATCCATATATTTAACAACAGCACAATTTACGATGCACACAGGTAATTTTTACGATTTCGTTTCATTAATTCGGAGCATCTGTATGTTGAACTTCAACGCTCTTTGTCTATTATGGTTAATCGAACCCAAGAGAGAACCATTAGTTTCTTTTTATCTGAAGGCTTAGTACAATGTATCAGATACTAATAAGAATCCAATCTTAGAACTTTTAGCTCCGCGTATTTTAACTTTCAAGTTTTAATAATTCATCCAGATCAAATGAAGTCTTGGGGAAAGAAGAAGAGGTTTAAGTTTTTTTAATTTTGCAAGAAACGAGAAACAAAGATCCCAGTGTATGAAACGCAGTAAACAATATTTAATATAACCATAATTTATGTATTATATTTCTAGGCAACTTTGGAAAATTTGATAAGAATTTTTCCTTCATAAATTCGAAAAATATTCTGGAATTTTACATCGCCTAAAAATGTTTTAAAAATTTCCTCGTGTATGATATATATTAAGTTGCCGTACATTTATTTTTCTAATTCTAAAACCGTTCCCCCCGTTGACTTTTATTTTAAATGTATAATTCTGATGGAGTTTTATTCTCCAACTCTTTATTTGCCTTAAGCTATCTTTCTTTGTATGTTTTCTACAGTTTACAGATAGATGGTTATTTGCTCTCTCTAGTTTGTTAAGACATGGCGAAGTATGCTTCTGAATACTGAATACCCATTTCCAAATTGATGTAATAGAACTACATCCATTCAGCTAAGAAAACACTCTAAAACTTCAAAAGCAAAATAAAATAGAATATCGTTTCTCACTTTATCTTTGAATAGATAACAATTTCAAATCTAATTTTTGTTCACCAGCTCAAAAAGAAAAATCCGAGCTTTAAATAAAAGAAATTTTCACTTTTTTGAATTTCGTTAGTAAACGTCTGAAAAAAATTTTATATAAAATATTATTGAATTAAAATAGTGGTAGATTGTCTATAAACAGTTACTTAAAGATTATTTTTGGTCAGAAATGTCAATTTTTGTTCTCATGTCATTATACCGCGGAGAAATTGGGAATTGGTGAGAAATAAATCAAGAAAAATAAAGTAAGGTGATTGATATCTTCCGTTTCCCACAAGTGCCTTGAAGACCGACGGTTTTTCAATGTTTTTTAAAATTTCCCTCTGTGTTAATTATTATAGTACTAGTTACTAAGTGCTCATTTTCGTAA